>OMKN01056124.1:0-10179 GCA_900302345.1 Melanonus zugmayeri | reverse complement strand
ACCCTATAATAACCCTAGGGTATGACCCTTCCAGTTCCACCATGACATGACATATGATATAAACATATAACATGATATAAACATATCATATGATATAAACATATAACATGATATAAACATATCATATGATATAAACATATAACATGATATAAACATATGATATAAACATATAACATATGATATAAACATATGATATAAACATATAACATATGATATAAACATATCATGATATAAACATATAACATATGATATAAACATATATCATATGATATAAACATATAACATATGATATAAACATATATGATATAAACATATATCATATAAACATATATCATATGATATAAACATATAACATGATATAAACATATAACATATCATATAAACATATAACATATAAACATATGGTAACGTGGTTTGCACAATGTGGTCAGAGTCTGGTCTGACGCGGCCCGTGTATGTCATGTATGTTATTAGTATGTATGTTGTTAGCTCCATGTATGTTGTTAGCTCCACAACCCTCTGCCTTGTTAGTTTTCGTGTGCATCTTGTGAAACTCTTCTCTGATCTCCAGGGCGGATAAGTTGTTGGTCTCAGGGACGTTGAACCAGATGAACGCTGCGGTGGCGGCCAGGCAGAACAGGAAGATGATGAAACAAAAGCTTTGCAGATAAACCTGAACACACAAACAGAAACACAACAACAACAACACGTGATCAGTCACAGGACATATCCTACATGACTTCATATGTGAGGATGGTGGTGATATATTAAATATTATTATATTATAATATAATATATATATATATATATATATATTATTAGATATTAAATGTACCACAATGAGAGGGAACAGCATCCCCACTAGGAACAGACAGACCCAGTTGACGGTGGAGGCGATCACGTAGCCGGCGGGTTTGTATGAATGAGTGAAGAATTCACCCAGTAGACTCATTGTTACTCCCGCTGAATGGCGAAAAAGTCAAACAAATGATTCCAAATGATATACAATACAATTAAGGTATATAATATATTATTATCAGTATAACACCACAGAGACTCACAGAGACAAAAATAAATCTCAAAGGATGAAATGAAATTTTTTTAAGGCAGGAACTTATTGTAAAAACAAGTTATACCCACATCAAATATTTGTTATTCAAAATAAAATAATGTAATTTTTTCTGGGTAGTTATATTTCTGCCAGTCTAAGCATGGATATATAACCTTGTGATTATGGCATAAAATTGGCCTAAAATTATTATTTCTGAAAAAACATGTTATGTTATACTGAATTACATTTTACTAAGGTACATTCATTTGAATCACAATAAAAATGAATTATTGGTGTTATTCTTGAATATAACTAATATAAGGGCATAGGTGACACTCAGAATAACATTAAAGGAAGGAATTGTAATTTTGCTACTTTGAAAACCTTATATGTCTTTACATTTAAATGTTTTGTATGACCTACCGGGTCCACTGGAGAAAATAAAGATACTCAGAAAGATAAGTATGATGCTGCAGTAAGGCATCCAGCTGATCTGAGTCTGGGAAACAAGAATTATAGTTATTATTTATTTACACATTTCATTAATCTCAGCTATGTTGTGATATTGTCATTTGGTTGAAGAGTTCTTCTACCTGCAGGTAGAGGGCGATAGTGAGTAAGATCTGGGTGACTCCCATGGTGATGTAGCCTCCCAACAGAAGCGTTTTCCTTCCTATGCTGCCAACAGCTACGGCCTGCAAACCCCAAAGGAACATGCATGAAACCATGCACCCTAACCTACATCCTACGTTAGGTGCCTCCTAATGGCACACATGAGGCGCTCCTCAAGGAGATGCTAAAACACACCTTTTCATTGTAATGTTTTAGCATTAACAATACATCAGTCAATATAGGCGACACAATTAAGTTTTAAAATGCATGCATATTCAATATGGAAAATAGTTTTTCACAGAGAATGTCACAAGAATAGAATAGACAATAATAATAGGAGATAATTTATAGTAAAATCAAGGAAGCATTATTAAGGTGGGGGGGGGCATTTACACGCTCTGTCAGGTACATCAGGTACAAGAGAATACATGTATGTTTACTTTTTCTTTTTAAGTCCTTGCTACTGTATATATTTGTATTTATCAACCTATTTCTAGAACCCAATATTAATGTGTGATACCTCCAAGACAATACACATGCATGTCCACGGTCATTTGGAAAATAAGTTTTGATTTTGTCCTCAAACATCTACACTAAAACATTTTCTTTTAAAAGTTCGGAGGACAAAAACAGGATTTGTAAACCCTGTCTCTGGTGGTAAAACAGAGTGTGTTGGGGCCTCACGCAGCACAGCGAGGAGGCGACCTCACACAGCCCCATCCCCAGGGCCACGTAGCGCAGCTGGTCATCTAGGATCCCGGCAGCAGTGAACACTTCCAAGGAATAAAAGTAGACCTGGGATAGGAGAGAGATATGTGGGGAACATTTTATATATACCTAAATATGAAATAATTGTAGCAGAACTATTTACACATGTGAGTGGAGAGTGGTGTGACTGTATTTCAATCTGTGTGTGTGTAGTCAGATTTGTAAATGTGTAAAATAATCTCTAAATGCGTACTGAGATTTGTGAATGTGTACAGGAATCTGCAAACGTGTGTTCAGAATCCGTGTGTGCGTAATCAAATTTGTGTAAAACATAGATCTGTAAATGTGTAGACAAATCTGTAAATGCGTACATAGATTTGAATGGCTCAAAAGTCTAAGCTCTAAGTGTTTTGAAAATAAGGGGGGAGGGTGGTATCAATGATGGAAACATTGCAGTGACACAATGACGCCACAGTCTGTATACCACGTTCAGAGGTTAATAATAAAAATGTCATATTCATAATACAAGTCACAATAAGAAATCCTACAGTAAAGTCATGACAATTATGCAGAAAGTGCAATCACATTGCGCCTTTCTCATTTCATTACAGTCCATCTTGTCATACCGTGTTTCTGGTCACTTCATATAGTAGCTTTTCATTTTTAAATATATTCCATAGAAAGATGCAAACTGGACAGTCATTGATTTATTGTTCTGAATACAGAGTATTCATAAGAGATTAGTCATTAGACATCTCTCATTAGAGGCCTCTAGAGGACAGACATTAGACACTAAACAGCGCCATCTACAGGCCACAGCACGGTACTGCGGCCATTTAAGGTGGACTGAAAAACGCGAATAATAAGATGAAGAAGAAGTAGCCACCTGAAATACAATTACACAACTCTCCACTCACACTTGTAAATTGTTCTGCTACAATAATGACCCCATAGTTGTTGTTGTGGTATATTTTCATAGTTAATTAGCGTTATCACTAGTCTGTGTTGGTGGTGGGGGGGGGCACTGCATTCTGTAGTTGGGTGTTGGTGGTGGTTGGGTCTTAAGGTGTGCAAACAAGTTAAGACTTGTTTCTGACGTGTCTTTGAAATGAATGCAGTTAAAGAGACAAAATGTTGTGGTTTGATTTATGCCTTCACCTCTGCTCCCACGGTAAGGTAGCCTACATTGAGAAATGTATTTAAATGTAATTTAAAGGGGACTTATTGTAGAACTACATTTCAAAACAATGGTTCTGAAATGTATATTAAAACAATCTGGGTTCATCCATCATCTGTAGTGTGATACCCAGCCCTGAACCTCAGCGGGCCTCAGACCACTTTCTCCTGGTTGATTGGTCTTCTTCGAGATAGTACAGCGATGGATGCTCTTGCCCAGCGGACATGCTTCTGTTTCTGTGTGCTATGTCCCTGACACGGCACTTAAAGTACCGACTAGCGGTCTGGATCATTCTATAGACCAGCAAGTGCTTGGCAGAGGAGAACCATTAGAATAGAATAGAATAGAATAGATACTTTATTGCATGTGCAGAAATCTGCCACCAAAAAAGGGTGCATTAAAAACACAACACATCCATCCAGACAGGACACATTAAAACACATTTACATAAAAACACAATAGAAGCTACATTACAATAAAAGGAACACCGGGTACTCGATGGTGAGGACTGAATCAGGGTTAAATAAATTGATATCAAATGCTGTGTGCTGAGGTAGCAGGCCGGCTTCGAAAGGTAGTAAGATATTTTATAGTTTTTCTTTGCGCAGATTACCTTCGCCCTGAGGGCAGTAGCTGGAAGTGGTGCTTTAAGGGATGGCTGTGGTCGTCTTAAGATTTTGCCACTTAAGCGTTGGACAGCTTTGCCATGGTGCCATTTGTTTTCAGCCTGTAATTGTACTGCCCAGTTTCACTACTCTGGAAAGCTTTGTCTTGCTAGAGTTACCTCCTGGCTCAAATCCAATCGGCCACATTTTCTGAGTAGTGACGGCAGGGTTTAATATTTCAAGTTTCTATCGTCTGTAATATTCCCAAATTAACTCCTTATGCGTGCAAGGAAAAATTGGCCCCCTTTATGTTTTAAATTGAAATACATGATTTTATACTTTTGTATTTATGTGGAAGTGTCCATTGAGATCTATGATGGTTAGCAGCACAACACGGGACAATCTTAAATGTTCCTTTAAGTGTTGAAGTAAACAGATACTGATCACGACTAGAGATAATTGCAAACCATGCATGTTATAAAAGTGTTGCAACAAACGTAAGTAAAACATTACTGGGTATCACTCACAGCATTGATGCCAGACAGTTGTAAGGCTGTGAAGGTAACGATGATGGTCACAACTGGCCAGCGCATGGAGCGGCTCAGCAACAGTTCTGTAACAGTGTAGACTTTGATATCCTGAAGTGTTGAGTTCTCCTGCAGCATCTCCTGTGTTTCCACACTGTGGTCCCTGGACCCCCACAACCTCTTGATAGCTGAGGGAGCATGGACACAACATGGAGGCCTTATGGTTGAAGTCATGACACTAGCAGTTGCATTTCAAAGTAATTGACGTTATATTGGGTTTTTGGTCAGTAGGCGTACCTCTGTCATAGCTCTGGTGGTCTCTCTTGTTCAGCAGGAGGTAGCGGGGGGACTCGGGCAGGAGAGGCAGGGTGCAGAGCTGGAGCAGAGCCGCTAATCCACTGAAACCTAGCAGCCATACCCACCGGTCCTCTGTTCCCAGCAACTCTCTGCAGAGGAACGATCCATCAATCACATTATTAGTCCAGGATCGTTTTAGATTATTATATGTATGAAATGTCCAATCTCTCATCATGCTATGCCATCAAAAGGGTGGGATGGTGGTGGGGGGGCGGTGATACAAAAATGCTCAATTCATTATTAAATGCCTTTCACTGATTTCTGAAATATTTCATCTCAAAACAATGTGTGAATTGTCTGTGGCCAATAGAAATGAAACTCAACACCACATGCATGTTTTGGGATGCATCACCTGATCCCCAGCAGCTGGCCAGTGAACTTCCCTATAGAGGCGAAGGTAGCGGTCATCACACCCATGGTTCCTCGCAAATTCTTCGGGGCGCATTCCACCAAGTACATCGGGTGAGCGGTAATGCTGACCCCTTGAGAAGACCAAGAGGAAGCCATCATTTATGAGAGCAGCAGTCAATAATCAATAATTGGGTGGCTAATGACCTCCCGGGTTCTGAGCGATTTACAAGTCCAAGTATAAATAGGAATGGATTGTGGCGTGTTTGTGTGTACGTGTGCATTTGTTGAGGGGGGGGTTATTGAGCCACTAGCAAATGAGGAATGGAAAAAATTGATAGGATTTCCTTATGGCCTTACCGGTGTTGATGCCATAGAGCAAACGTGCAACCATAATCATCTCAAAGGACATGGCCCTTTTACTCAGTAGCATCAAAACTGCAGCGACGATTGCCACCAGATTGTTCAGCAGAAGACATTGCTTTCTAGGGATTAAAGAGATTAGAAGACATTGCTTTCTAAGGAATAAAGCGATTAGAAGACATTACTTTCTAAGGATTAAAGAGATTAGAAGATATCATCTTGGACTGGAGTGCTTTCTAAACAATTTGTAGGGTTAGACTGGCAAACCCAAATGCAGAAAAGAGGCAGGAGCGTTGCAAAAAAAATAAACTTAATACAGAAAACTCAGGTAGCAAACAGGAACACGGTTAACGCGAGGCAACTCAAGACTGATCATCAAGTATATTCTCTTGGTACGTGCTTGCACATAAAGGATATTTTTACATCTTGTCCTGTGTTTTGAAATCTCATCCAAATGATACATGGATGGGTGGAGCCAATGTGTGAAAGACCCGGTGGCAATCGGGGGGTTCCCCCTACCCAGTGCTCCGCAGGGGGCGAGCTCGAAAAATCTTGTCACTGTTACTAAAATAAGACCGTAATTTAGAGAAAACAGGTGGAATATCCTATGTTTTTGCCAGTCTCCGCCAACTAGTTTGTGAATGTTCTACTCTGCTCCAAGCTCAAGTTCTTTTGGTGACATCGAAGTGCCTTTTCTGAGGTACTTTGATGTCACGACAAAGGGACACCAGCGGCGAGGTATTAAGCTTCTTGGCCACGTATACATTAGGTTTTCTAAACTACACAACATTTGGATTACAGACCATTTGCAACAGCGCCACCCATGGGAGAAGGCCTTACCAGAAACAACCGGGTATTCAATGGCAATAGAAAAGGAAACATCACAACAATATTTTTCTGTAGCCTATTCATATTTGTGAATACATGTTTTTCAATTTGAATAATATCCAGTATTAATAATAATACTGGACAGAGTACGCTTTTAAAATAAATGTTTAGTGACAAATAATTTCACCCCTGTATTTCGCACCCTGATTGGAGCCCTCCAGCCAATGTCTCCATTCCTCTAGAGCCAGATTGACTCCAGAAATTCTTCATTTCCAATGTCCTAATGATGTTCTACAGGGGTAAAACAGCGGGAGAAGGCACAATCTTATTGTCACTCGTACAGTGAGACAGGACTCAACCTGTCTGTGTGCCTCAGTAGCTATACAGCCTACATACCATCAGACAGTGCTAGCACCCAGGGATTTTAAACGGGTGGGCTGGGTTGTGGCTAGATCCCAGCTGTAGATCTAAAACTAGACTCTAAAACCAGAAGAGGCTTTGGTTTTTTGGTGGAACATGGACAGCAAAGCAGGAGCACGGCTTCCATGATGATCGGCTTCCATGTGGATTCATTTACTGTTCTTCTTGCACTACGAATCTGCTATAACTACTGACCTGCCGTACTTCTTGCCCATTTGTTCTGCCAGCAGAGTCCCCAGCAGACCTCCGATGCAGAAGATGGAGACCACGAAAGACCAGATCAGAGAGACCTGCCACTCTTCCAGACGGAGGCCATAGCGCTTTGTAGATGTTTCGTTCACCAGCTCCTTTATAAACTACAATCACCCTGTGTTATTAGTGTGTGTGTGTGTGTGTGTGTGTGAGGTGATTGAGCCTGACCCAACAGAACTCTTTTAACACAGAAAAGCCTGTTACTCACAATATACTCAGGTCTAGCAAGTAAGGCCAAAAGTATGTGATATATGATAAATAAAGCTTTATATTTATGAAGTACCGCTTACCAAAGATGGAGCAGTCATGACTGATATATGAAAACCATACTGAAACGTTCCACCGATGCCAGTAATGAAAATGGCAGCAATTACAAGAGGGCACTCTAGCTGCAGAAACAGAAGATGTGGATATTCATATCCTAGTAAGGAATTCCTTTCAAAATACACTTTTATACCATATAATAATGATAAAGAGTAAGTATCACTCACCAGGGTCATCAGTTCCTTTGCCATCGCTGAAGTTGTGTTGTCCCGTCTGGGATGCAGTCAGATCATGTTCTGACTGGTTGTGTTGAAACATTAACTTCTCACTGAAATCATCACGTCTTTAAATCACAGGCGATTTAAAATGAGCCAAAAGCAGAGCATCCATTTATTCAGTTCACCGTCTGGGTGTACTAGATAGATGTACTAGATGTCTCACTGTGTTGGTTGTTACATTAAAACAGGACAGCAGGGGGACATGTCCCATACAAATGGGATATGTTAACACATTCGATTGAGCAAATAGAAAACAAAACAGAATAAACCAAAAGAAACATGTGATGGGGAAGACAACTTGGTGTGAAAGTATGCCTACGTAATAAGTCGTTTAACGTAGTTTGAAAGAATAATTATAATACGATTTTAATTTCAATTCTGTTTTAAAAATAAATAATAATACAAAACAAGCTTATATTAGAAGTGGGGTAATCTAATGCTCATGCTGTATTCGGTATATTGAACAGTGTTGTAACCATGGCTGTATTCGGTATATTGAACAGCGTTGTAACCATGGCTGTATTCGGTATATTGAACAGTGTTGTAACCATGGCTGTATTCGGTATATTGAACAGCGTTGTAACCATGGCTGTTGCCAGCTATGAGGTAATTATTTCCACCCAAAGTTTTGGTTTGCAATATTATTCAAAAATCTAAATAAAACAGCGCTAAATCGGCACTATAAAACTCATGAGTTGAAAACTCCTCTGCCTGGCAGACGTGTGACTCAGTACTGAGTCAGAGTGGTGAGTGTGCTGGTTAAAAGGGTATTGACCTATATAATTCCTACGGGCCTGGTTGTAGCATAGTTAAATATTATCATCAAGACGGGACTTATGCAAATCAGTGACAACCAACGGCATATGGCCAGCTTGCATAGAACAAAGTAAATAATTATCCATTTTAACTTAATCTATGGAACACTTTGTAGCAGATGGTATAAAATGTGCAGCAGATGTCCCACCGTTTCAATGGGAAGGGACAGGAAACTGATTTCATGTTTATTTCAGTTCACCTCCTTTCATTTTTTTGAACAGAACTGCAGAATCCAGGAGAGGAAGGAGTCAGCTCTTCATACTCTTTATAGTTCAGGCTTCCTTTGACGTTAAATATCGTTATACATTAGGCCTATCCATTACCCGGGCCCCGGGGCCGACCCAGTACACTGGAGCGTTTATAACACCTCGGGTTCCCCCAGGAGTCTCGTGAAGGATTCTCTGGAGGAAGTCCTCTGAGGGCCTGCAGGTGTCAGTGAAGAGGTTTATTGCTGCCTGATTTATACAGGCCTCGTAAACGTGAGGAAATCATGACCCAGCTGCTGAGCATTCCAGCTGGGTTATTTCAGTATTTATTTAGTGATAGTAGAGATAGAGATATAACACACCTTAGTTTTGTATTAGTGATACGAGAGATAGAGTAGAGATAGAACATGTGAAAACAACAAAGTTCCAATTTCTGTGCAATTCTAGAAGTAGAGTAGAATTCCATACATTTATGAATAAATCAATATATCGTCATTAAATAAAGAATAATGAAATACATAAATACAAGAATAATATATCAATGAGTGATGAAGATAAATTAACTAAATACAATTAAATAATCGTACACAGGTTTTTTTTTTAAAGCAACCGTCTTTTGTTTGTGATCATCGGCAAGCAAAATCTATTCAGTTTTAACTTTGACCAAACATTTAGTGATCGTAGGCCTAATATTTTCTTCATTTTAGTACACTTTGAATGTAAACAAACACACTGCAGTGACTCCAGCGCCTCTTGAGGTACAAAGTGGTATTACGAGGCAGTATGGGCCAGCGCTAGCTGGGCTAGCTGCTAACTTAATTAAATATCTCACAATACAATACATAGACGTCTTTGACATAACATTAAAACTGTTATTTCTTCACATTATGTTGATAATTGTAGTTTATTTTTTAATGTTTTAAACTAATAATCTTCCACATTGCCTCTTTAATGCACGCACGCACAGACAGACACACACACACACACAGTAATTAACACTAACCCGTCTTACCTGGTCCACCACAGAAGAAGGAGATGGTGATGATCATGCTTCAGTGAATGAAAATGATTGTGATTTTTATAAATAACTAAACATTTATACATTATAAATAAAGCCATTCTGACAGGTGTCACAGTAAAAAGATCATCCTATTTGAAAAGATATTCAGAGCTCTAACTATGTGGGAGTAACTCCTCAACAACCTGACCTTCTGTAGGGTCACCATCTCTGGATGTTTCTACAGGATATCTGCGTCCACCAGAGGGTGATGGTTTTTCTTAGCAAAAAAGACAAATGGCGAGTTGGCAGCACTTGAATACAAATTGAAGAACGTAATTTGAAGCTCAAGGTCATGGCCTCTCCACAA
>OMKN01056119.1:0-12510 GCA_900302345.1 Melanonus zugmayeri | reverse complement strand
TGGGGTCAAGTAGTAGTAGAGATTCAATGTTCAGAGCTAGTTTGAAAGCTCCTTGTAGACAAGATGAAGTTTGATCAGGCCTAATCTGACAGCATCCCAGTATTGTCACTCTGGCGAGCGAAAGAAAAGACCGCCTTTCTGTGGAACACACTGCTCTTCCTTCTGGACAGGAAATTGATAATTATTGAGAACAGGAAATGTGGAGGAAGATTTCCTGACAGCAAGCATAACAAGAAAAAAACATCCAACCTCACAAAGACAAATCTACAAAGCATTTTCTCGACACAATAAACTATTTAATTTACCATTTCACTTCATAGATTAGAAATCTTGTATCAAGATTTTCATATCTTATATTAGGTAAGCTATATCATTTTAACAAGACAAAACTGATCTATCAGGCAATAAATAATAAAGGAAAGAGTTACAAAACATGCTTACATATGTAAATGTCTGAATTACTGCACCCTGGTCGAATACCAAAATAAATACAACAGTGCCACCTGCTGGTTTAAACGTGCGCTCGTGTGTGTGTGTGTGTGTGTGTGTGTGCGTGTGTGTGCGTGCGTGTGCGTGCACGTGCGTGTGCATAATGACCCGGGCCTGGCCACTCCCTTACCTGGGTCCAAATGCGTGAAGGTGCCGACAACAAAGTCCAACGTGGACACGGCCAGCATGGCCAGCAGCAGCAGCTGGAGGCGGACGATCCACTTGACCCCGGCCAGGTTGATGCCCAGGAGGCCCAGCAGCACCACCACTGACATGCCCCGCACCGCCCACTGGCTCTGGAGCCCCAGCACCTCGGCCACCGACTCCGAGAAGCCTGTGATGTACATGGCTCCGGCCACACACTGCCACGACAATTCATTCAAATTAATTCAGAAATTAATTAAATGAGAGAATCGGTACAAGGAAGTCATTTCAACAAATGATATTTGAATAACGGATGTTTTAGTGAAGCCAGGAAAGACGCTTGCGATGGTTTGATCACCCAGACCGGTATTAAGGTGCTGACACGCGGCCCCAACAAACACCAACACCAGGCCAGGGTGTCACACCGTCGGTGAGGTTTTTTGTTGCCCAACATGCCGAGACGATTGGGCATTGGTGTTTGATTTGGTGTTGAGGTGGTGTGTAAGAGTAAGAGTGTGTGTGTTCTTTCTTTTTGAGTATATAAACTCAAAAAGAAGTGAGACACATCAAGTTTTATTACAGTATATATTTGATATATTATTTATTTATATTATATATATAAAACGTATTATTTTGTCGCCTTGAAACTATATGAAGCTTTAAAAAAAATGAAAGAAGGAATAAGGAATAAGGAATAAGGCCCTTCCTATTTTGCCCTTGGAGTTGGTTGGAATGATAAATAAAAACATGAATCAAACTAACTTTTTATTTGGCAAACCCATTATTTTCCATTGAGTTATGAGCTATGCAACCATTTTGGATTTAAACCAATAGATGGCAGCAAACTCTTAAAAGTACAGTTGTAGTACCACACACACACACACACACACACACACCACTGTATGTGAGGACCTGAATCCTCACCTGTCCGAACACATAGAGCAGGCCCACCGTGCCGCCCACCCGGCCTCCCAGGACGGTGGAGATCATGGAGTAGACGCCTCCGCTCCCCACGCCGCAGCGCTCACACACGCCGATGCCTGACATCACGGTCACCAAGGCAACCAGCACCACCGTGGAGATGAGCAGCATTCCCAGTATCACTCCAGTGTTGCCCTGAAGGACACCATCATCAGATTTAAAAAGCACAAAAGGGCAACATCAATTCAAATCCAGTTTATAAAAATTGGGTTTTTAAGAGAGACTTTAAAGAAGATATTCATGGTATATACTTACAACAAGGTAGCCAGTGCGGAGGAAGAGCACCACGCCAAAGATGTTGATCATACAGGTGGTGAAGACGCCGTCCCAGGTGCCGAACAGCACCGGCTCCCACACAAACATCTGGACCTTCCACCAGGGCTGGCTGGGCCTTGGAAACCCCTGGCCAGCCACCACCATCACCACCATGGGGATACAGGCATTGGTTCAACACAAGGTTCTTTCTATCACATGTTGATGTAATGACCTTCTTCATTTGGATCCTCCTCAAATGGATCCTCATTAACAAGTTAGAGACATAGGCCTAACTACGGCTGTTCAGTCATCAACTATACGGATGAAGGCATCAGTCGAGGCATTCTTATTTTACAGAAAAAAAGGAGAGAAATGAAGGAAAGCCATAATCATTAATCATGGCCCTGTAAAGCGCAGTACCGCCGGGCGTCGGTAGAGGGCGCTCTACCTGTGCGTCTTCATGGAAGAGATCGCGGATGTGTCTGTTGTTTGTGCCGTTGGAGGCTTCACCTGTCGTCTTCACCACCAGAGTAGCGCCCCTCTCCATAGTGAGCCCACAGGTGGGATGAACTGGTTTACATTTACTCTGCTCCCAATAACAAGAAGAGAAAGCGACTTAGAGACTGAGTGTTGCCTTATCCCCCTTTTAAAACTCACTGCACGTTAAGATCCCATTTAAACGTAATTGATTCCCCTGCAGTTTGGAATACAGCAAAAAAGATTGTTGAAAATGAAATAAAACTCAGTTAAAATCTTCCAATAGGCCTACATTTAATTTGGCCCCAATTCCTGTATTTGTATTCTTCTGTGGGAAGTCATTGATGAATTATGCCACTCACTAATCCCTGTGTATGCTGCCTATGTCCCATTGCTGTTTGCCTCCTACTGTTTCCTATCCTGTCCTATGTTATGTCTTTTATCTTCTTGATTTTAATGGTACTTGTATTGCACTTGTAATGTATTTTAGTCTACTGTAAGGTGACCTTCGGTGTCCAGAAAGGCGGCAATCAAATAAAATGTATTCTTCTTCTTCTTATCCCATTTGTAGATTGAAACTCACCTGCTGGTCAAACAGAGGCGTGTCCGCACCAGGATGCCGGATGCGCACCGACTCTCTGCCGAGGGGAGTAGACGGGTATTAAGTGGACGACTGACGGCTTCTGAAAAGGCCGGGAACCTTGAGGAATTTGTATAAATCACAGGATAGTCCACAAATTTTCGGAACGAAACGTGTGCATACACATAATAAAAGCATAGATTAAACATCGTTTTAAAGATGATGTTCGTTTTAAGATTTAATAACAGGGTGGAAGTGAAGGCCCAGGGAGGCCCCTTACCTGCAGAATGGAGGCCTATTGTTTCTGAGTTGAAACAAGAAGTCTTTGAATGTGTCGGTCCACGATACCCTCGTGTTGTTGAAAGTGCCTGAAGCCTGAAAGTGTTTGTGAACACGCCAGCAGGTAGACTTCCCCAGTAGGCCTATGTTGTTCCAGGGTGTGTGTTTGTTTTCCAGTGGGCAGAGACTTGGCGGAGCACCAGTATTGACTATGGACTACAGACGGCACTTCTGAACAATTATGGATAATATAGCCTAACAGTTGCTACAAACAATTACAAAAAACATACATAAACAAATACACATTATTTTATTGATAAGGACTTGACACGACAATCAAAGCAATTTAATCTGATCTTTACAAATAAGATATTGCCAAAAAAAAAACTAATCTTATTTGCTACCTTACTGAAAGTCAGCTACATATAAAGCCATACATTAATATTCATGAAATTTCACACCACCAAACAACTTCCAAGAGACCATGCAAATTAACTAGGCCCTACAGCAAAATTACAGCAAATTTATCTTTGCTGTAGCCTAACCGATCCCCCTGGAAAGTAACAAAAGGTCAAACTATAGCCTAGTTGCCGTTAACTTTCAAGATCGTGTGATTCTAACAAATGAAATAGGGGTAACAATATAAGTGCATATGATAAACATCAGTGCCTTATGCAACATGTTTCAAAAATAGGTATTTTATCAAAAAGTTCATCTTCAGACATTTTAACATTTTTTTTCTCCAGTTTAACTTACACAAGGACACTTATGGCCGTATTATGGTTCCGTTACTTAATCAAAAAAATAAGACATTGTGAGTTGTGTTACAACTCATAAGTGGTTCCCCATTTTAATTTGGTGAAAATAAAAGCTGTTGAAGCTCATGTACAATCTCCAAAAGCATTCATCTGCATATGTGCTTTTGAAAAGTGCTTATATTGGAATTGGTAGAAAGTACGGTTGTCCTTCCAAACAAATATGGATTCATACAAAATAGGGGTACAATAAACAATATTGGTGGTGCATGTTCAGCAACAAAGACACTATAGATAACTCGTTACCTAAATCATAAAACATTATCAATCATAAAACCAACGACATGATCATTAGAACATAAATCACCAATCAACTCAAAGTTTGTAGATCTTTCGATTTCTCAGTGAGCGACAAGCATCTGCCAATATTGTCAGTTTACAAAAAAACTAAACGGATACACAAGTATAAAAACAGCCTTACTTTGAACGGAAAGGGGTTGGTTGACAACGGGTGTGCTGCACTGACAGCGTCTCTTGCCAAAGCGTTGTCACTGTTAACTGTCACACACCAGCAATTGTCTGGACAAAAAAGATCAAATACTACAAACAAAATTATTTACAGCAGGGTATTTGTATATATATACATTCTAGAAGGAATGTTCATAGAAGATTAATGAGCTGTTTGACATATTAGATCTGTACCTGATTGTCCGTAGAAATATAAGTAAGCAGGAGTGTAGATTTAATGTGAAACAGTTTTTGAGTTTACAATTTCAGTGACTTCTGAGAAAGAAAAAAACAAAAATACATTAACAAACAAAAATACTCCCAAAGCAAATTACACCAACGTAATTTCTGCTGTGGTAAGGAAATGTCACAAAATGAATATATATAAAACTGTAGTTTCTTCGAGGCCAAATAAATGTGTTTCATTAAAATAACGCATTGCCTTAAGACAAGAAACTACTACAGACTCAAACGATCTCAAACTTGAGTTTATATTCATATACACACTGTGGGAATATTTATTAAAATGCTTTGTCTTCTAACACCAGCTACACTGCTAAACATCTGTATTTGTGCTATTTGTTGCCTTTTAGCAGAGGTCAGGCCTGGTCTCAAAATCTTAAATATTGACTTAAAGTCCCCAAGTATATTTCACCTTTTAGGTTAAAATGTTGACAAACTAGCTTATATGTAATGTTAACGTGCAAGTGAAAAAACACCTATAGCAATCTGTAAAACAAAAGAAAAACATGGGCATAAAAGAAAAGGCACAGATGCAAAAAAACAAAAAAAAGGAAATAAATTAAACCAAATAGGGTCATTCAACCACAAGTTGCCAACACCTCAATACAGGAAACAAACCCCCAGAACACTCAAAGAGATCAATGAAATGCCTGCTGCGACAATATTTGCATTTGGATGTCCTGTTGTACAGGTTAATGACATGATCCAAACCTGCATGATCACCGCTTCCCTACAGTGGAAGTATTTACATTCCCAAAGAACAAGAATGTGCATCAAACCAGACGCCATATAGAAATGGCTTAAAAAGATAAAGACAAGACAGAGTAAGAGAACACAAAAATCCAAGCAGAGTGCCCACTAAACAAGTTATTGCCAATTGGTTCATATTATTAACAAATATGAGCCAATCACAAACAGCTATAACCTGCACTTCATCACAGATGGTGTTTCCCCCTGATGTTTGATTTGTGTTTGGTTCATCTTTAATTCACTGCCGCTTTGCTCATTCTGGGAACAAAATATAAATAATAATCAATCCATATTCAGCATCAATTGGGTGCCTGCACAAATGTAACAATGATTATTATTAACGATTACTATTATTGCAAAAGCTGGACAATATTACATCATTTAAGTCAATAATCGTGTTATTTAATTGAGTCTATAAACTACATCGGTTTTCTAGATCCTTAGAATAGACCTAATCTTTTCTACAACGCAAGAAAAGCCAGAATAGTCTCTAATAAGGGAATGGAACAACCAAAAAGAAAATCACATTCTTGCACAGTTTGAAAGAAATCAGTGCTCCTATATTTTGCGTATTGGTCATCAACATTATAAAAAAATGTTAGTACTTTTGTACTAACATTTACTTTTGTACTTTGAAATGTTAGTAGAACAGAAAAAAAGTACTTGGTAAGCAAATAAACAACGCAATCCATTTCTAGTGATTTTCCCCAGAAAAACCCAGATGATTCTGTAACATAGGTCACACGGTTGTGAGTATGTTTGGTGAACATACATTTAAATGAAGTAACATTAAACACACCCCTCAATTTGACAACGTATTTTCTTCATGTTTAACTCCTCAAGTTTAACTCCTCTTGGAAGCTTGACTGACGGTACAGTTAGTGCTATGTTTTAACAGAGCACCATTTTCATGTTTCATGGTGAAATTTGCAAAGATATGCAAATTATTTGGCCGGCTTATCTCAGGAAAGAAGGGTGCATGTGTGTGTGGGTGGATGGATGGGGTGCTGTTTAATAAGAATTCTACACAAAACATTAAACTACTTATCATTACACGTCAAATATTTAAAGGTTTTTAAATGTATGCGCAGGGCACAATTTAGTTTTATTTTAATGTCCCATTTTATGTTCTATTCTTTTAAATAGAAACGTGTGGTGGACATAAAGTGGCTAAAAATATTTAAATCAATTTATAGTTGATTAATGGTGACATACATTTTTTGTAACAATCAATCATTAGGTAAAATGAACAAGAAACAAATACTAAATACTAATTAAGTAATTTAGGACAAAGAGATTAGTAAGTCCACTACACTTTGGTTGCGTGATTGACATGTTTTTAGAATGTAGGGGACACTTTTACACTTCTCTCCATTTCCGTGATTTCTATTTTATAAAGCTAAACTTGGCAGAAAAACAATGTTCTCTCTAACACGATGCTTTGAGCAAAAGCCTTATTATGCAATGAGGCAGACAGAGGGCATAGGATATAAAGTGCCAATGAAATGATTACAAAACGTCTTTTTTTTTCCCTTCCCTCGTCCGGTCAGCCAAAGGTTTCACTGGATGAAACGTCAGGAGAGGAGTTAAGCTGAGACCTGGTCTCTGCGACGGTGACTAAAGGGAACTCTGCAAAGTCGGTGCCGTGCCCCCGCAGGCTGACCTGTCCGTTGGCAATGGTGAACTGTGACGACGCCCCCCCCGACCTTGACGACTGGAAATGAGAGAGAAAGTTCTGGTCGAAAGTGCTGATTTGGAAAGTTTGCAGCATCGCCTGTGGGGAATCCGACTTCTTCGACGGCGAGACCTGTTCCAAAAAGTCTTCCTCAGACGGCAACACCGCGGAGGGGGATGTGGTCTCGTCGCCTGAGAAGGAAAACGAGTGCTGGGAGTCCCCCACCAGCAAGCTGAAGTGAGGCTTCTCCAGAGTAGACCTCAGCGGGGAGCTCATGCCCGACTTGATGCCCCTGCCGGGAGAGGGGAACTGTTTCTCATTAGAGAACAAGGGCTGCCCCGCCAGCGTGGGGTTCTCCGTCCCAAGGTTGAGGCTCTGGCTGCTCAGATAGCTGTCGTTCTGGCTTGTCCTCTCCAGGGCCTGCTGCAGGAACTTTGAGTACTCGTGCAAGAGGCTGACCTTCTCGGTGGGGGGCTGAGGCGGCGCACTCGACGCGCCCAGGGTTTCGGCGGGGCCGTCTGCGGGGACCTCGGAGTTGGAGTTGATGGATATGCTGGAGGTCACCTCCGTGTCGGCCACGCTGAAGGATATATCCGACTGCCCGTTGGCCTTGTTGGAATAGTGGTCCAGCAGGGTCTGGAGAACCTCGTCCGGCAGCACGTTCTTGTCGTGGGCCGCCTTCATCTCCCCGGCGCTGATGGGCTGGGGCTCCAGGATGGCGGCGGGGACGTTCTCGTCGATGACCGGTGACACGGCGGTTTGCGTGACGACGGGGGGCTGAGAAGAGACGGCGCTCGCGTTGAGGGCGTAATCCCGGCTGTTGTTTGTCGCCATCGCCGCCTGCAGATACCGCTTCTTCTTGAGGAACTGCATGGCGTCGTTGTAGTTTGTGCTGCTGGTCGCCGGCTTGGTCTGTCCGCCCGGGAGCGCGTCGACGTGCTCCAGTTCGCCGCCGCCGTCTACGTCGAGGAGGCCTTGCTTGTCCACAATCTCAAAGGTGTACCGGGTCACCTTACTGCTCTCTTCAAAGGAAGACAAAGGGGAGAGGCTACTAGTAGGGGGCAGTTCACTCGACTGCTTCAGATTCCTCTTGGGTACTTTTTTGAGCACCAGCCTGGGAGGCCGACTCTCTTTAGGCGAAGCCTCGCTTTCCTGGTTCCGGCGGCTTGCCGGTTCTTCGGGCAGTTCCATCGAGTAGTCCGTGATGACGTACTCGTGTTTCACTTTTGAGGTGACAGCATAAAGAGGTAGACTTTCAATTTTGCCCTGTCGCTGCTCCTCCTCCTTCTCCTCCTCGTCCGCGGCCGGGACAGAAAGCGTCTGGAGCTCCACTTGGGCGGCCGCAGAGGAGATCGAGCCTGGCGCCTTGTCACCGGAGCACTTCTGGCGTTTCTTCTTGGGCGTGGTGGAGGACTCTTTGGCAGGGAACGAGAGGCTCAGGTTGTCCGTGTCGCGAGGAGGCCCGGTTTTCCCAGCTGCCGCCTTGTGGGCTTTCCTCTCTCGTTCGTGGCACATTCGCCTGTGCTTCAACACCCGGTCTGTTCTGGAAAAGTACTGTGGTAAACAAAATGGACATTGTTAAGTAGGCAAGTAGAAACGCAACGTCGAGAGCGCCGAACCCCGAGACCAATTAGGTGGAAAACCCACAGACTAACAGGGGTGATGGACCACAACCGTATCATATTTTACATCCAAGGGACAGCGAACTACAGAGGACCACGTGTTCCATTAGAAGAATGAATGAATGTTTAAAATCGGTTTCATGGCTTGACTCTCTCTCTCCCTCGACTTTGCCATTTCTATCTACCATTCCTCCAGCCTTCAGGTCCGTCATGCTCAGGGCTCTACAGTGTGACCATTTCACTCACATATGCGAGTAAAAATTCCCTTGTGCAAACGTGAATTTACATTTAGGAGCACATGTGCGATTTTTATTTTTGAATTCAAATAAAACGGATCACGTTACCGGCTTTCACACATTGCACGATAGGTTTGCTGACTGACCAAGGAAATAGCCTCCAATATCACACTTCACGCATTCCAATAGAAGCTGGGAGGTGTAGTTCATAAATCTGTTTCGCCCCATTTGTCGCGTTCGCGACTGAAGAATCACGACGAAACTGCTTGCAACTGGCAACTGCTTGCAAAAGAATCACAGGATAACGTTCTGAAGCTGGACCGTATGTGGAAGCCGCATGTGGCTCCTGCAGCGGTAAAGTAGAGACTGGGTGCTTTTTATACGCTATTGGAAGCTGGCGATGCACCAGCTCATCCAAAAACAAAACACAAACTGCAGGGACTATATTTCACCCAGAGAGAGATTAATGAATGATAACGCTGCACTTCTTGGCAACTTGCATGGTTACACGATTACACCATTTTCCACTTGTTACATTGTTATTGATTCCCCCTTTTAAAATAAGTTCCCGTGACGTCCAATACATAGGTTCAGATTTTAAGCGGGAATGCCAGGATGTGATGTAAAGCTTATACACCTGAACATGTGTCTGTCCGTGTTAAACCCCAGAACTGGAGCGCACTTCCAAACGGAGGGGCTTAAGCGAAAACCTGGGTTTGTTTACAGCATTACAGCACCATTGCATACATTTGCTTTGCCGCAAACAAGAATGCGCACAGAATCGCATTAAGAATTCAAGCTCGGTTGGAAAATGGACGTCCAGCAAACGGTCCAGGAGACCAAGCTACAAAAGCTCCTGGACCACAGATATGTATGGCGTCAGATTTATGTCGTACAGAATGTCATGAGCGCGATAAAAGCTCACGAGCAGATTCTACTATTTCACACGCGCAGATATGAACTGATGATATAAGTCCTTGCGCACAAATTCAACAGCCGAGAGTTGTACGGGCAGCGGGAAACAAAACATAGTGAGAGGCGAAGAATGACACCTCTTTGTGTGAGGGCACAAAGCCGCCGCCGCGCGCCAAAGGGTTTGTGCTTGGCGAGCGCTGGCGGGCAACACGCGCCCACGGGTTAACTCTGCTCGTGCAGGTGAGTTCTGCTCGCGTGAGTCGACATGACTTTTGACAATTTGGTTGGTGGAAACCAAGGGAGGCACTGGCCCTCTTATGATTGGTCACTTTCAATGTGATCACACCCACACGGACCTCCTGGTGCAGTTATGCTTTATTTTTGGTTACATCTATTGTTAATTTAACACTTAAATAGAAATGGCAGCAGCCAAATATAACTTATTTATTGTAAGAGTGAAATAAACTCGTATTAATCCCTCTATTTTAATTAGTTGTGCCCCTACTTTTGTGGACTGTGCCCCTAAAAATGTGAACTTGGGAGCACAGTGCTCGCAGGGAAAAAAGTCAGTGTAGCGTCCTGGTCAAGTGAGTTTTTTGGTCTGCATGTGCATGTTGCTTTACAAACAGTTGTAATTCAACCGGCTCAAATAGTTTCCTCATTTAAGTGACATTTACGATCTGGAACTTGTACTTGGTCAACTCACCTGGTGACAGAAGTCACACTGGTAGGGCTTCTCCCCACTGTGGGTCCTCTTGTGTCTCTCCATGTGGTACTTCTGAATGAACCTCATTCCACACTCGTCACAACGAAAGGGCTTCTCCCCTACACAACACAACAAAAGTTAGCAAAGATGTACAAAAATAAAATAGATATATATATCCTTCCCCTTACATTTTATGTTCTTAAATTATACTATGTAACGTTGCACACTAGCCTCTCTGACCAGAGATCAGGCCTCAACATGCTTCTGCGTGGTTTGTCTGAATCCTTCGTGCAAACGCCATGCAACCACGTCTGCCTAACCTACGCACCGCGTCATTACACCAAATGTACAGTAGAGGCGATTTATCAACCAACTACACAACCGATGTGCAACATCTGTGGATAATAGATCACAAAATAAAAATTCATCCCCTTTTTTTCAAACAATAACTGGTGAACCTCCTTCTATGACGTCACGGTCGGCACAGACCGAAGTGAATTAGACTGCGTGATCCCCTGAGCTGATGGAGTCGTGGACGGATTGCTTTTATTCTACTGTATACACATTTAGTAACTTACATTTGAAGAAAAGGAAAAACAAACACAGCAGTGAAAAGTGACATAGTGGAGCTTTAAATTATTCACTTACCGGTGTGAATCTTCTCATGTCGCTGGAGCAGATATTTCTGAATAAAGCGCATATCACACTGGCTGCACTGAAACGGCTTTTCACCTGCAGAGAGTGGGACGTAATGTGGGATGACATGAACACAATACTACACACTAAAAGGATGTCATTGATACGCATGCCTCCCGTTTAAAAACTGCGTTGCTATCATTCAGTACTGTGATACTAGCGCAATTAAACACACTGCAATTAAGCACAAGCACAAGGCTGGCAAGGCTGGCATGGTTTGAGAATGACATAACCTTTGTCTGGTGTTGTTTGCATTTAAGACAGAGGCATGGCAATAGGTTGCAGTGGCTAATCATAGAAATTACAAATATTAAAATCAATTAATATTCATTTAATTTTATTATGAAAATGAAATAAATAAAAGTCATTTCAGGAATTAAACGGAAATTCTCACCAGTATGAATGAAAACATGTCTCTGTAGATGGTAGTTAGTACGAAACGCGGCATTGCAGTGAACACAAACGTGACTCTTTGGGTTTTGGAGCCCCAGTGATCCGTCATCATTGATAGTGAGGATCTAAAAGTAAGCAAACAGAACAAACCAAAACAAATGAAATCACTTGACTTCAATTTCTATTGAGACACCAGTAATGCGTTCTCAGTGTTTTCGCTCACTTGCACCTTAGCCGGCGAGTGTTGCTTTCTCTTCTTCTTCTTGGCACACGCCGTCAGCTCCTTCGCCTGTTTCTTCTCCCTCTTCATCTGGTCCAGTGGCTCTGACAGCTTCAATTCCTGCTTGATGCTCAACTGTGGAAGGAGGGCGTGGCAAGTCAGAAGAGACTTATTTTGAAATACGGAAAAATACGTAGAAATTCAGTTCATGGCATCCCGCTGATGTGCTGAAACAAAAATGGCACTCAAAATGTAGGACAAATATATTGGTATTTATTCAGCCAATAGTCAAATATAAATCTGATCCATTATTTCTACTTTTCCAACAAAACCCAAACTTCTTGGGGTTTAGTTTGAGGTACTATACATGTAGCCCAATACATTTATCATATCGTCACCCTCTTAAAATAATGGCCTAGGTCGCTTTTTGAGGAAAAACTTGAAGGGTGGCGATATGCTTTGCTGTCTTACAATCTGGAATTAGGGACATTCAACTGCCAGCTATAAAACAGATATATATATTACTGAATTTCCCCTCAGAGATCAATAAAGTACCCATATCCTACTGATAAATTCCTTGTGTGTGA
>OMKN01056117.1:0-12598 GCA_900302345.1 Melanonus zugmayeri | reverse complement strand
AACCGTATCTTCTTTTGTCTCAGTGAAAAACTAATTAAGATATAAGAGTACAGATACAGTACTTCTAATGGGACGTTCATAGAAGCCTAGACAAAAATAAAAATAAATGTGTGTGTATATATATATATATATATATATATATATATATATATATAGACAGAGACAGAGAGAGCGAGAGCTAGAGAGAGAGCATTGTCCCCAGAGGCCAGGCTGAGTGTGTCCAATGCACGCGTGCGTGCGTGCGTGTGTGTATTCTGGGTCTGGGCAATTTGGTGAAAATGTCAGAAGGCTTTAACCACCACATGATTTACATATGATTTTTTTCCTAATGCCATTGCTTGATGGTATGTTACTAAGTATATACATTAAATTATGAAAATAGTTATAAGGTTATCAAACCCGTTTGATATTGATTCGGTCGCCGTTGTTATTGAGTAGTTTAAACTTGAGCCTAATTAAGTTTAAACAACAATCAAAAACTAAGCTATGAACCAGTATGTGGGTTTATTATTATGTTAAGGGTTAGAGTTAGGTGTTAAGTGTTAAGAAGGCCTATTTAAATAAGTTAGGGTGGTCTGATATTTAAAAAGGAAAATTAAGAATTTCACGGGTGTATTCTAATGGAAAGCAAAGTGACAGACAGCCTATGGTCCTGTTAAAGTCTGCTCTGCTCAGAAGGAACCTGTTTACCTCTGACCAGGTGACATCAGCCTATCTATTGCACACAGACACCTGCACGTGGGACGGCCGGGGCCATCTCCACGTGTTCCCCTGCACCCAAAGGACAGGGACAAAATAACGGAGAAATGAAATAGGTTAAAAAAAAATGTGGCGGAACCCCTTCTCTTGTTTGCCGATCTTATGCACTAACTCATCCTACCGCCGCTGTTTAAGGCATTTAACAGCAAAGCGTTTAATCTTGGCAAGAAGTGAAGTAACAGTTGAGCCCTATTTGTCCACAGGATAACGGGCTGTGGTGCTGCTGGAAACAGATAACAGAAGAGAACACACAAGGGGGAACCTTGCGCACATGAGTCTTATCTTTTGTACATATAAGTTAATACAATTTGCATTCAACGTCGCAAAATATGAAAGACCACGTTTCTATATTCGGAGATGAAGGATTTGTTATATATTGCTTTCTTTTTTCTGTTTTAATGTCAAGCTGTCAAAATATCTATCTGTATCTCAATAAGTGGCAACCTACTCAGAAATAACTTCAATTGAAGAAATAAGTGTTTCTTAATCTTAATCAAGCGTGTCGGCCTATTCAATTCCCTGATTAAGGTCCCAAACGCCTGATTAATTTAGGGCGTGGCCATGTCCCCGTGCGCCTAGCGTGACGTCACTTAGACATATATTAGATTAATGATTAAATACCAAAACGTGAAAAACGCTGAAACTGTCAGATGAAAGTGAAGTGCACCACGTTGCCTTTAAAATTGGAATCATGTGGCAAATTGTTTTATTTTTTAGCACAATTTATTTTATATCAAATGATGTCATAGGCTCTCTGCAAGGCTCTTAAATGATTAATTAAGTGAAGCGGGGAAGAGGGAAAACTGCACAATCACAACCTTAAAATCTGAGTAGGCCTATGCTTTTGTCAGGCAATCTTGACACCCATTGAATTGCATCCATACGTAATGCAAACGATTTGTCCTAAGACTGGAAACTACATCTCATATAGCGCCAAACACAGGAATAAAGTAACTAGTGATAATGTTAAGTGAATGATAAGTGAAAATGTCTTTGGTTGTGTGTGTATACTGATGGGTTTATTTATTAAGCTTGAACACATAATAACCTTTCCTATAGGTGTCGGCGGCATCCTCAACCCTGTGCGTAAAGCAAACCGTGACGCACGACACCGTGACCGAAGTGCCATTTACGCAGCAGAAGAAAAACCCGAGACGCTGGGCAAACGTGTTTCGTGTTAACTCCCACAGATAAGATGGCGTTAATTAAAATGTCCATAACGTGCACACAGAGGGCATGTGTCAAATTGAATTAAACCTACCCTCTCTGGGCGCCGCTGGATCCCAAGCAGACCACATCTGGACGGAGAAAAACGGGGTCCAACACACGATATAAGCCACCACGATCACAAAGGTCATTTTGACGGTGGTGATCTTCGCCTTGGAGATGAGTTTAACGCTACTCACTCGGGAGATGGTGTTGGCTTTGGAGATCCTGGGCGTGAGGTTTATGCCGTGGTCTCGCTTGGTTTTAAGCTTAAAGTTTTGCCATATTTTGAAACTTATTAATCCATAGCAGATACTTAGTATGGTCACTGGGATGATATAAATGGTGAGACTGATCCACGTGATGTATGCCTTGGCTCCCCATGGCTGCACGAAGTCACCCCAGCAATCATACACGCCTGACCCGGCGCTCCCTACCTCCCTAAGAGAAAAGATGTACATCTGTGGAGTGCTGAAAAAGAGGCTCAGCATCCAGGACAGTATGACATAAAACCGGTCTTTCCTCCGATGCAAGGAGCGCAGAGGCTGACAGATGGCCAGGCACCTGTCTACGGACATCAGCACTAACATGTAGGTGGACGCGAACATCCCGACCACCTGCAGGTATTTCACCAGTCTGCACAGAACGTCGGGTCCATAGAAACGGAAAGTAATGTCCCAGATAAGTTGAGGGAGAACTTGGAAGATCGCGACCACCAGATCGGCGATGCTCAGGTGCTTCATGAAGTAGTACATGCGCGACTGGCTGTGCTTGGTGGTGCGGATGGCCAGCAGGACGCACAGGTTCCCGGCCAGCGCCAGCAAGAGCACCAAGGCGAGCACGGTCACCTCCACCTTGGCCACCTCCTCGTTGCGCTTTAAAGGGTTCGTCTGATTTAACCTATTGGCCCCATTGCCGTTAAGGCTCGAGTTCCTCCACGATTCGTTGAATTGCCAAAAGTCACTCTCGTTTGATATGGTCTCCATCGTCTCGCGTTGCGTGCTGCGTGTCCGCCGGTGCGTCAGTGGCGCGGAGTCATGCGGTCGCCGCTGCAAGGATCATCTGGACGGGCCGAGGACTGAAAAGATGGCAATGTCACACTGTTGGGGGTTCAATTGTTTTCGATGGAAATGGGTCGCAGGACGGGCCGTGCCGCACGGTTCCTCATCAGAACACGAGTCACTCAGTCGCGGTTGGGTCACGGTTGAGAAATTAGAGTAGAGGCGCGGGAATCCACAGAGAAAGAAAAGTAGACAGCTGTGCAGCCACTGGAATAAATGATATAAGCTGGTATAAATATACGTTTTTAGTAAGAAAAAGTACAAACTTGATCTTTAGGTGGAGTAAACTAACCGCGGGAGCAGCACATTAATACATGGTATTCTTCACTGTTAATGCGAATTAGAAAACCTAATTGTGAGCAAGAGTAGAATCACAACAAACAAAAACTAAAGGCTGCAATGGACATTTTCTTTTTTTTGTAATTGAAGTTAAATCAAAAATCGAAACTGTTCTTTCTGAAATATTTTCTTCAAAAAACGGAAGTCCCTCAGCGTTCATCGCTGGTAACCCTCGGAATGGCGCTCATCGCACACACCGCGCGTATATGTGAGGACGCGCCCTACCCGCCCTCACCACAAGGGGGCCGTGTGCACCAGTTCACACACAGGTACACGCTTCACCCCAGCGTGGGGAAGCTGAATATATTACAACAACAAAAAAGTCATCGAGTCAAAAAGTCATGACTTTTTTCTTCTTTTTTTTTTTTGCTATGGGTGGAGCATATTGAATATTCAGTGTTATTTTGCTAGCTGAGCCATGAATGTTGAATGCATTTACTGGAAAAACACACAAGAGGAATAAATAAAACAATATTATAAAATAGACATAATACATTCAATAAAATGGTGTCAATCTTATCAACTAATAAATAAATAAATGAATACACAAATACATTGAAACACATACATACATGTGAAACAATGCATACTGTGGTTACAGTAGAAAGCCGTTAAACCAGGCCCTGAACAGTTGCAGTGCTTGTGCAAAAGCAGAGCAAAAAGAGAACTGTGTCTGTGTCTTCAGAGACTTGTAGGTATTTGCGGTCTCTATCAGTCAGACTCAGGGTACCAGTGGTGCAGGGTGATGATGACTACAGTCATAGGAGAAAAACAACCCACAGAGGTGCCCTGGAGGACCCTGGAGGAGTTTGTGGAGAGATTATAAGCTGTCTGCGGTGCCTGCACCTAGGTGCGACAACTGTCAAGAGTGTGGGTTTTCTTAGAACGTGTGTGGAGAGTACATGATACATTATGTATACCGCTTCCACGACGGGTGGGAGAAGATGCCATGTGATGTCGTTTTAAGGAGCGGCAGATAAATCTTCCAAGTGGGGGGAAAAAGATGACCCCTTTCACTGGAAGCATATACAGTTTGGTGACAATAAAACAACCAGAACCATCAATAGACAATACTGCCATTTTAGGGTTATTCTTCTCAAAGATGTTCATAAAATCGTCACCTGTTATCAGATTCGTCAATGTAGTCCAGATGTTTTGATTGCAATATAATGAGCCAAAGGACATGGTTGTTGTGGTTAAGAAGTGAAGATTAGGTGACATTTTGAGAAATCCATTTTCCAAAGCTGCAAAAAGGTACATATGAAATAATAATTTGAAAAACATTCTTTCACCAATAGCTCTAGCAGATTACCACCCAGTATGCGCGGATCAATCACACTTTTGCCCTGCTGAGGCAGTCTGACCTTCTTTTTCCATCTCCTGAAATATGTCTCTCTTCCCTGAGACTGAATTCATTTACTCAGCAGTCCTCTCTGCTTGTCCCGCAGGCTGAGATTGGAGTTGAATGATCTAAAGACACAGTCCAAGCACAAATCCCCCATGATATGAGTGATCAAGGATATGCAGTAAGTGTGATACGTTTAGGCTACTTAAATTTGGGGTAATTATACTTCTATATATAATTACTAGTCTAGTCCATATGAGTAATTTTCAATGTTAACACATACAGCTTCATCATATTCACATTAACAAAGCAGAGAAAAAAAAGGCAGCCACCATAATGGGTGCTAGGATATCCATTCTCATCTAATGTAAAGTGCTAGGAAGACATTAGCCTAATGGAAGAGACAGTGCCATTCAGTTTCAGACACAATATCCATATGCTGCATATGTCAAAGGAATGCTAACCATTTGATTTACACCAGGGTTAGTAAGCGCTGTAATACATAACACCAGCCTGAAACATATCCCACCGGAGCAGCACACACTATACATTTTAAATGCCACAATGGGCATTTTCCAGACTTCTTTCAGAAGGACCTCTTTCCCAGAGAAGTGCCCTGTTTCTAACACACACTTCCTGCTGTTCCTCGTGGATTTATATAGATCAAGGCCCTCTTACAGCAACAATAACAGGATAAAGGACCCCCCCGCTGCTCCCCTGGGCCCAGGCGCGTAACGCCCTGGCCACGCACCACCACCACCACCTGCGGGACGTTTTGATGAATGCAAACCGAAGATGAAACAAACTTCCAAAAGAGAACACAACAACAACAACAACAACAACAACAACACTCCCCCCCCTCCTATCCAGTATTGCTGTCCAAATAATAACTTATGTTAACCTTTTGCTTTAGAAAAAACACAATAATACAACAATAATAAATCCATGCAATGCACAAATATCTGCAAACAATTCAGTGAAATGGAGTGGGAACATTTTTATTTCAGCAATTTAGTAACTGCTGGGGGGAAATAATGTATTATTCGTTAGAATAACAATCACAATGTGCGTGTGGACAGAAGCAGACTTGAGTGAATAAGAGTGACAGAAGAAAGTACTTTATGATTCGCCTCGATCAGCGTTGGAAGCATTCAGCACTCAGGCTCTGTTTTCAATCTGCTGAAATAAGGAAGCTGTGACATGTGGGTCATATTGTTCTACTTCAAACTTTAAACTCCTTGAGGAATTCAGGCTCTGAATTCCATATTATTATTATTATTATTATTATTATTATTATTATTATTATTATTGTCTGTATCTGAGTACAGTTTGGCTCATACTGGCCACAGTAAGACAAAATCCTCTGAATAAACCATTGTACAGCCTGTGGGAAAGTTCAGGAAACAAACTTGATCTTCCCCAAAACCATAACTGATTTTTTTCCCTTTGGCGACATCACAAAACAATGTATTCTCCTATTCTTTTATGCAATGTGATATTGTCTATTTGACCGTTCATTCTTTTTTTTGGAATAATTTATTCAATACAGTGACTGAAAGGAATGTCATGTGTGTATCTATACTGCATAGGCCACACACAAATGCACACACACACACAAATGCACGCACACAAATGCACACACACACACACACACACACCCCCCCCCATGCATGCACGCACACACAGACAAACACAGACACACACACACACACAAACACACGCACACACACATAAGGGCTGGGAGTGGGAGCTTGGCTTGGTAATCCGTGTTAATGGGCTGAGCTCCCAGGGCATTAACTCTATAATCATACACTACTTGACACATTGCCAATCCTTCACTTCCAATCTCACCCTTAATGTGTGGATGAATGTGCAATGATATCCCTTATTGTTCCCAAACCTACATGACTACTATTGATCCGCACACAATGTTGTTGATCACTGGGTTTCTCAATCTCAAAATTCCAGCTAATTGATGCGTTTGTTGTTGACAAAGGTTGACAATCAAACTCAAAGATTAAAAAAAAGCTGAATATATATATAATACATAATGCATATATCATTCTACCCATATTTGTTTGTATGAATACATTGCATGCTAGCTTTTTCAGAATTCTTAATATTATACAAAAATCTCAAAGGATCAATGGGTTAAAAACTCACATGTACAGTAGGTAGCACTGAAGGATTTATATCAAAGCCGTAGCCATGGAGTCAACATTGGAGGGGGGGAAATCTGCCAGGGTGAGCACCATTGTCGGTCGCTGGGTGAATGTGTGGCTAATTAACTTTCCAGGTAACTTAGCTATGATAGCTAACGTTAGTGATGGTTGATAGATTAGCACTCGCAAATCGCCCATTTTCACCAAAAAGGTTATATTATTTATTTCCACCATTACAGTTCCAGCGCAAAATGACATAATGTTACCTTTTTATGTACAGTACGTCCTGGCTGAAGTGAAATGTTACTATTGGTACAGTGTTATAATAAGTGTCCCATCAACAACTGATGGGAACATTAATGGATCCTAACTTTAGGCAAAGCTAGCGAGTGGAATATCCTCTGAATGTATGGGCTGTTCGCTAGCTAATGCACGCAATGTATGCTAGCTAGCTAACTAACGTTCTGACAGGAATTTAGCATAATGTAACGAGCGGCCGTCAAGAAGTAGAGATGCAGAATCTTTCTTTGCCTTTTATATCTGTGCCCCATACACCACACGACTCCAGATACTGGCTTTTATTTTGAAAACCACCACACACACAGCGACAAGCGAACATTTGGCGAACCCCATGACTGGCACAACCAACCTCCCTCACGGTGCCCAGGCTCATGGGAGTCCAGGATACCGTGTGTCGTAGGCCCTCTTCTGCTTCAGAGTTGGCCTGCGCTTGTCTGGTATAGTTGTGGACCACCTGCAACCGGCCCCTCAGTCTCCGGTAGTAGTCCATCTCCTTCCCCACCACAATCTCGGGCTCGGGCGGGGCCCCAAACACCAGCTCAGCGTGGGAGCGCTGAGCTGGTCCCTTCTGGGCGGTACAGGAGTCGCAGCAGTGGACATGTAGTTCCACGTCTCGCCGACAACTGGGCCAACAGAATCGGCCCCTGAGACGGTGAAGGGTCTTGGCCCCGCCCCCACCGAGCCGTGGACGATCTGGAGGACATGGGGACGGAGTGCACAGGGCACCAGGAGCTGCAGGAGGTCGTTCCCTCGGCCAGGGGCCTGCCACCTCCTGTAGGCCCGTCTCCAGCCAACTTCTCACCAGCGCCAGAGTCTCATCTGACTCCTGCTGTTGCTTCAGCTGTAGCGTGGTCAGTGAGAGCCACTCCTCCACAGGGTCGGCGGTCTGGACAACTGCCACCATCAGCTCTGCCCGGTCCTCCTGTCGCTGGCAGTTGCGACACTCTGGTGCAGCACAGGGATGCTGGGAGAGCGCATCAGCATTGCCATGATGTCGCCCGGCCCAATGCTGGATTTCAAAGTCGTTCTCTTGGAGTATTTCCAGCCATTGGGTGGAAGCCAGGTCAGCGAACCATGGTCAATGCGGATGAGGAATGGCTGCCGTGTAAATAAGGCCGGAACTGTTTCACAGCCCGGACCACTGCCAGCAGCTCACATCGGGTCACACAGTAGTTTTTCTCAGCCCGGTTCAGCCACAACCCTCTCTCCATCTCCCTCAAGCTTGGAGAGAACAGCCCTGACTCCCACATTGCTGGCATCAGTGTCCACGATGAAGGCCCGTTGGGCATCTGGGTAAGCCAGGACCGGGGCTTCGTGTGGGCTGTCTGGAGTTGGTTGAAGGCTGCGGCACAGGTAGCGCCCCAGCTGAATGGTTGGCCATTCTCAGTTAGATGGTGGAGCGGGCTGGCGATGGTGGCGTAGCCCCGAATGAACCGGCAGTAGTAGTAGTAGGAAACTCCGCAGCTCACTGACATTGGCAGGGGTTGGCCAGTCCCGAACAGCAGCCACCTAAGCTGGGTCGGTGACTAAGCCACAAGCTCTAACCACATGGCCCAGGAACATTGTCTCTCTCGTCAGCAGACGACACTTTGCCGGGTTCAGCCGCAGTCCGGCTTGACGGATGGTAGTGAGGACCTCGCGCAGGTTGGACAGGGCCCCGGTGAAGTCGGTGGCATGGACCAGCAGGTCAACGAGGTACACGATGCAATGACTCTGGGGTAAGTTGCCCAGCACCCATTCCATCAGCCGCTCGAAGGTAGCCGGCGTGTTGCAAAGTCCGAACAGCATGGCGCGGAACTGCCACAGCCCCTGCTCAATGGTGAAAGCTGTCTTCGGCTTTAAGTCGGGGGCCAGCTCCACTTGCCAGTAACCACTGCACAGGTCAAGGAGCTGAACCAGCTGGACCCTGCAATGTGGTCAAGGGCCTCGTCAATTCGGGGAAGCGGGTACGAGTCCTTTTTGGTATTGTCATTCAGGCGCGGGTAATCGACGCCGAGCCGCCAGCTGCCATCCTTCTTTTTCACCAAAACTGCGCCAGCGGTTGGCCGATGATAATAAACACAGTTAGAACACATTCATCAGAACCCGAACATGACGCAAAGGCTCATGGGAGTCCAAGATTTTTGCGTGCAACCGCAGCGCAGGCAGCTACATTGCGACACGATAACCATTCATAAAATGATCATGTTCATAACACTTTACAAAAACTATCACAATCGACAGTGATATAGCCTACGTAACACTAATATTACATTCTAGTTTTCCAATTGTTTATAAATTGTATTTAATTTAAAGTAATGAAATAGAGAGACAGTAAAGTGACATTGTACCCACAGCATTCGAGCAACAGCTTCTGCTGGGGTACGGCAACACTACTTGGACAAATGACACGCAACCTGCTGTACACTGTAATACTAGAACTTGTAGTAATAATAATGGCAATTTATTAAGTTTAGTTATGATTATGATTATATTTGCTAATGATTTTTTAAATGTATGACGTTTTAAAAGAAATGTTATGTCAATATATTGGGGGGGACATTTTGACAATTTTTGATTATTGATATATATTATAATTACAGCCCTGATTTATATATGTCTATATATTGTGTGTATATAACTATATATAACTCTTTGTCACCTCACTCATTTGGAGCCTTTTGGAAAAAGGATTATGTGACTGTGTGCTGGACTGTAATGGCTGCTGTGAGGCCCGCAGACCCAAAGCTCTCCTCATTTGGAACAGCAGGTAAAATGGCAGCGGTTAATTGGCTCTAGGAACCTGCGTTTCATTCCAGGGGAGAAAAATGCCTCAATAGAGAAGAGAGAGAGAGAGAGAGAGAGAGAGAGAGAGAGCAACAATATAAGTTATTTCTGGCTCTAAAAATGAATTCCACACCTTCCACACCAAAAGGGAGCGGAATAAAATAAACAAATATATTTCCTGACGGAGACCGAATCAATGAAGAATAAAATAAACACATATATTTCCTGAGACCGAATCAATGAAGAATAAAAACAAATAAGAAATAACCAGAAAAATAGTCTGCTTGTTTTTTGTGGAAAATGGGTGCACGCTAAAAAGTTCTGTACTGCGTTGGTGAATTAACTCAACTCACCGCAGCACAGGAATGTTTCTCTGATCACACAGCATCAGATGAGTAATGAGAACAGTGACCAGAACTACTGTACTGATCTGTCCTGCCCCGAGAGAGAGAGAGAAGGAGAGAGAGAGATAGAGAGGGAACAATATGTCCATGATTTAATATAAAAGGCTCACGATTGCCTTGCCAGTACAAGTAGCATAGTGTTACAGAAGACGCTGATGGTTGGCATGAGAATCACCCAATGGAGCCTGTTCTCTTCTTCTCTTCTTTTGCTCTGATCTCCACCATTCGTTCCAGATCTGCCATCACTTGAGGAGGACCAGTAAATAGGACATGGTGTGGAAGCTGTAATAGGGGGGCACCATGTGCTCTTATCAGCACAGGCAGACTTGCCAGAGAGGTGGCAGGTGGCTGCGAATGATCGCCTTTCAAAATCACCCTTCACTTGTTTTGTGTCAAAATGGATGACTGCCTGGTATGTGTATGTGTGTGTGTGTGTGCGCGTGTGTGAGTTTTGATAGCAGGAAGGGGGTCACTCCAGGGTTAAGGTCACATTGGCCTTTTAACACTACATTACACCTTTATAACTGCATTCAAGACTTGAACGTTGGCCAGGATCTGAGCATCTGGTCTCCATTAGTTACAGCAGGAAGAAGAAGAAGAAGATTCGTATCATATCATGGTATATATGTGAACATATCTCACACATATTTAGCTGCAGACACCAATCTATAACAAAGAGTCAAGGGGAATTTAAACAAACTCCTCAAATGTTTAAATCCCTGGTAAACTCTGCCTGACCAATTACAAGAATGTAGCCTAAAGAACTTGAAGAGTTGATGTGAGCCTGAGAGATGAGTGTGTAATAAATCCAAATCCAGGTTTATACGAGGAATGAGATGAGTGTGTGTGTAAATCTTTACCTGGATCTGGGGGTTGTTAGATCTGAACAGGTCATATGAGGACGAGATGAGTGTGCGTGTAAATATTTACCTGGGTCTGGGGGTTGTTAGATCTGAACAGGTCATATGAGGACTGTGTGTGTGTGTGTGTGTGTTTTAACCATTACCTGAAGTAAACCCCAACCTCTCCAAAGGCCCTTTCCTTGTATTCAGCTCTTGGCTGGATGAAAAGCACCAGGCAATAAGCAATCTAGCAAACTAGGCTATACTTAAAAGCCAGAGCAATCTCTGCAAATCCAACACAATCCAAATATCACTGATGACGAAAAACGAGGATGTTGAAAACATACTCGTTTTTGTTATTTCTTCCAGTGGTTCTAAAAGCCTGCAGAAATTAATACAGCACAATATGAAATATTCATTTGCGATGCAACTTCATGGCTCAAGTTTTCATCTCCTTCATGAGGGCGAAGGTATTTGAGTGTAAGTAACCATGTTATCGTTAGACAGTGGGTGACAATTATGAAAGAGAACTTCTGGGATCTGGGGCTGCTAATCTCACGTACTTGAAACAAAACGTAATCCTCTTATCTGGTGAAAGTTAGCTTATTAGTCAGTCCTCCAACCCCATTAACAAAGAGCACCTGGATTAGCCTCTCTCTGCATTAGTGTCCAGCTTTCCATTTAACTTACAGAGCCAAGTTTTACTTTGCTTTAGTCATACATCAAATATTCTGTGTGATATCGTGGACGTTGACCCCTGCCACACGCCACCGCTTTGCTGGGCTCCTCCAGCACACAGGACACAGGTAGATGTTATTGCAAACCAGTTTATTGTAGAGTTGGCAAAGTTTTGCAGGCAGAGCAGAGGCCTACACTACGAAGCATCGTCGGTCTACCCAGGATTTCTTCTCTTCTTTCGTTAGCTGGCTTCACTAAGTCTAACAACCACAATCACACATAAGCGGTGTCATGGCGGTGGTTTTCTACTCCTTAGGGCTGCGTTTCCCGAATGTACCTTAGCGCTAAGTGTGTCGTGAAATCGCTCTTGAAGTATACCTTGAGTTCCCGAGCCGGAGATAATCTCCGGCTCGGGAAAGATATCTTGAGATAATATGGACAATATCAAGTGAGATAATATGGATAATATCAAGATAAGATATCTTGGAGATAATATGGACATAATAAGAATGTTATCGCTTCCTGCCTATTCCCATCATGATGGAAATAATTATATTAAAATGATATATATAAAAAAATAAGAAAAATGTATTTTTTTAATGTATTTTTTTTTTTGTATGTAGTTTCGTGTGGTTAGTCTATATTTCACAGATATTAAAAGCACCCACCGTCCATGCCCCGCAGCCCCCCCGCGATAGGGCCCCGCGAATCCTTGTATACAACCCCCCCCCTCAAC
>OMKN01056116.1:4142-24142 GCA_900302345.1 Melanonus zugmayeri | reverse complement strand
CTCAGAACGTGGAGACCCTGAAGACCACGTGCACCATGCTGGAGGAGCAGGTCTTGGAGCTGGAGACGCTCAACGACGAGCTGATGGAGAAGGAGAGGCAGTGGGAGGCGTGGAGGGCCCAGCTGGAGGAGGAGAAGAGCCAGGCGGAGAGGAAGAGCAGGGAGCTGCAGAGGCTGCTGGACACAGAGAAGCAGAACAGGTGAGACACACGCATGTATATCCATGTGTACACACACACACCCACACACACACACAGATCCTAGCGTGCATGGTGATTCTGCAGGCTGAGGTCGGATCAGCGCAGTACCGAGTCTCGGCAGGCGGTGGAACAGGCCGTCAAGGAGCACAATGTCGAGATCCTGGCCCTGCAGCAGGCCCTCCAAGACCAGAAGCTCAAAGCTGAGAGCCTATCCGACACGGTGAGCCACATGAAACACCAAGACACTCCAATTCATCCACACATCAATCACTTCCTGCTCTGCCTAACCCACATCTCCTTTCTTCCTCCCTCCCTCCCTGGGTTGTCTTCCAGTTGAATGACCTGGAGAAGAAGCACGCCATGCTGGAGATGAATGCTCGCAGTCTGCAGCAGAAGCTGGAGAGCGAACGGGACCTGAAACAGAGGCTTGTGGATGAGGTGATTTATTCCTCCCTCTCTAGCGAGCTGAATGAGCACACCGCTAGACACTAAGCTATGACCACAAATACAAGAGATACAAGTTGATGCTATGTGTACTGATATATATGTATATACAATCACCTTAGGTATATTGTCTTTATGAATCGTCAAAGGAATCGAACACGTTTTTGAAATGTGTCTTTTAAATACATTACGTTTACAACAGTACAGTGACATTCTGCAGGGATGGCGAGGGTGAGGGTTATTGAGGGTTGTGTGTGTTGGGCTGTGTCACCGCAGCAAGCTAAGCTGCAGCAGCAGATGGACGCCCAGAAAACCCACATCTTCAGGCTGACTCAGGGGCTCCAGGAAGCTCTGGATCAGACCGACCTGCTGAAGACCGAGCGGACCGACCTGGAGTACCAGCTGGAGAATATCCAGGTACTGCTATGCGCGCATGCACATACACACGTGCACGCACACACACACACACACACACACACACACACACACAATAACAAACTGACTGATGTTCCCAACCTTGCTATAATAAAAGTTTGAGAATCCTTGAACCTAGAAGAATAGATAATAATAAAGCAATGCATTGCAAAAACAAAATTATCCAGTGGTTACTTCGATATGAAAAATTGTTTCAGGGAAAAAACACGAACAAACTTAAAGTTACTTAATTCACCTCAACCCCCTTCATCGACACGTTTTCCCTACAAACATTTTAATTGATTTTATTAATTTCCCTTTTCCTTTTGAAACCATGGCAACTTCCTGGTTTCCTTCCTTAAAGGGATGGCAGTCTATAGGGTATATGTTTACACTTGTGGCAATGTCACAACACACACACACACACACACACACGCACAGTCTTTTAGTGTGCATTTGCAAATGGGCACAAACGACCTGCAACTAACTTTCAGCTTTGAGAGAGCAACTCGTCCTTCTCTCAAGCGGTTTTTATACAGAATATATGACCACCCAGACATGAGGGACTGTAGGGCGTTTTCAAAATGCTGTTCAGAGATGCTCCCAGTCAGCCTTGATATGTTCACAGGTGGTAATACAGAATATAACATTCGCTTGATACAGAATATAGCATTCGCTTGATAAGAACAAGATAAGAATAAGAATAAAGCTAATGAGAACACTGGCATCTATGTATTTTTCCTTTGAGTATTCTTATGCTCAGAAAATCAAGGAAAAATACATCAGAGATATAATGAAGAGTTCTTATGCACACTCAATCAAAATCAACTGAATTAGTATATTGCAATATTGCTGAACGCTGTTTTTTTTGTTTAATACGATTAAGCAAGCTTAATAAAAATGAAGAAATAATATGTGGAGGAATTAAACAGCATAAACATCCTCGTCATGGTGCGGGTACATGCGGGTCCTCGGGCGTGTACCACCATGGTAGAGGTGGTGCCCGTCATGGCCGTTGGTCCAACTTTCACGGTTCGTGGAGATCCCTCGCTGATCCGGTCATCTTCTTCTCCAAGCTCCACAGGACGGGTGACACGATGATGACACTGAGGAGGAGCAGAGCACATGTGCTACCTCACACAGCCAAGCGTCCTGAAGGGGTGCCGGGGTCGTGGATCCTCCATCGTTCTTCTACTACGCCGAGTAACTCCTAAAGCCTCCGGTTATCTCTTCGGTTTGACACAAAATGCCACTGCCAAGCCGGTGTGACGAGGGTCTTGATTAGAACACCCCCATCCCATCCTTACTTGGACTTTCCCCTTTGTCACTGAGTTACACAGAGTGAGTTCAGGCACGGTGGTGTTGATCCTGTTGTGTGTCCGCTGGCTCCTCAATCTCCAGGCTTCACGCTGTGTAGTTGTCCTTTAAGCTCCTGTGGGAATCCACCTTTCACCTGTCTGTGGATCTCACAAAGCACAGTGGAGAGGGTTGCACAATAACGCAGCATTTCATCATCACATCGGTCTGTACTTGGCAGCTGCCTTTTCTGGGGCCCTAGCCCATATTCAATGGGCGTCCAAATACAATTTCAAAAGGGCTAAACTCGCTTCTGCTTCTAACCCTTGCTCTCGTGCATTACACCAAGGGAAGGGCTTTTGTCAAACCTGTGTTTTTATTTTGCCAGGTTGTTTTCCACTGCGCCCCTCTCTATGGATGGTAAGTGCAGTGAGTAGTCATGTTAATCCCCATCTACTCACCCACTGCTTTTTAAAGCAGTACTTACAAAATGTGGACCATTATCACTAATGATTTTTCATGCATCTGCCTTGAAAGTAGGAAAAGCTTCAACCCATTTGGAAAACATGTCAACAATCACCAGGCAATGTTTTTTTCCCCTTCATTCAATGTTAGTTCAATAAAATCCATCTGTGAATGAAAAAAAGGTTCATTAGGTGGTGGGTGTGCACTAAGAGGCATCTGTTGGCCTCTTCCAACATTGTGTGTAGCACACACTAGACATTTTGACGTATGCCTGTGACTTTTTCCAAAGAGCCTTCTCTGCTGGTGTGGCTCTGCTCTGCAGGTCCTGTCAATCAGCTGTTAGTGTTAGTTGTTAGTTGAAGGAATAGAAACAAGCTGTGATGTTAGAGATTGTTGTGCTGCTGACAGATGTGCAGTTGTTGCTCATCAGAATTATGGAAATAGCGTTTGGTACCAATAAGGTTAGATCCTCATCCTACCAAATCACTTCATGCTAACACTGCTTCTTCTGCTGCTGCTACAGCTCTCAGGCACCACGGCAAACCTGAGGCTACAGAGTCTAGCTTAGATGAAAAATTAGCTACAGGTCGTTGTTTACCCCCATGGTCTTGTAACAAAACTCATGTGTCATGTACCCCTTCATTTCATCCGCTGTCTGTGTAAATGGCTTAGTCATGTCTGGTAGCCCTAGCGTTGGTGTAGATTGAAGGCTATTTTTAAGTCTTTTTTTCCCGCTTGTTCTGTCCAAGTCACTTTCTGATGTGCAGTCAGTCCTTTACCTTCACTATTTCTGACAGTGGAGCTTAAATTTCAGCATAAATTATGACCCACTGATGACAATAGGACTCCATTCCTAAGAAAGACATTAGCAGTTTCTTAGTGAGTGGTTATGTGCTTGGGAGAGAGAGATTGTCCCTCTGTTGTGATCACATGTCCCACAAAGGTCACCTGCTGTTGAACCCATTGTAATTTGCTTAAACCAGCTTTGTGACTGTTGTTTGCCAAATGTTGCAACAATGCCAGTGTATCTGTCTGATAAGCGTGTTTTGACAGCGAACATATCATTAAATCCTCAACATATTGCAGGAGCACGCTTCCTCCTGGCGATGTCAGACTCCAGATGTTCCTTTAAAGCTGCATTGTATATTACAGGACTTTCGCAAAATCCCTGAGCGAGGCGTGCCCAGGTGTAAGTCTCTTAAGGAAGATGCCAACACTGAGAGTCTTGGTGTACTGGGAGGACTACAGAGAACCATTTAATGTTAGCTGGTTCCTGTGACAAAATAGTATGTGGATTTGGAACACTAGGCGCATGTATTGTGTATTGTGTATTGTGGAGTTCACTGCCTGCAAGTCTTGAATAAATCGCCATTCATCTGCCTGGCCAGCGTCTCTATTTATAATTTTTTTTACAGGAAATATTGGTGTTCTTACTGGTGAAGTCTCACAGGGAACAATGATTTGGGCTTTTAACACCGACTCAAACACTGGTGTTATACCCTCTATTGCTTCAGGCTTCAATGGATATTGGTCCCTGCAGGGGTGAAATGATGATTTAGATTTAGGTGTAATTTCAATAAGTGTCACACCCTTTATTAACCCTACATCATATTTGCTCTGAGCCCACAAAGTCTGTGGGACCCGGGCAAACTCAGGTGAATCAGTAGCACAGCATGTGTAGTACATAGACATGTCTGCGCAAGAACATGTGTGTCTCTGCCTTTCTGGTATTAATTGTACCCCTGTGTGTGTGTGTGAATATGTGTTTGACAGCGCTGTTTGTATGTGTTTAGCATGCAGTTATAGAAAACGTGGTGTTTCTGTTTCCTGCCACCGGTGGTCTTGTCTACACCGTCTGACCCATGGTCTCAAATCTTGCAGCCTTAGCTAATGAAACATGTGGAGCCATACACACGGAAAAAACTCTCCCTGGAGTTGACCTGATACCTGTACCCCTACAGCACACATATTCTCATTCCTAAACAACCAATCAGTTCCCAGCCTGTCGCTTTCCTGACCTACTCTGAACCATTTATTTTCATACTCTTTATCTGAGCCTAATGAAACATAAGCAGTGTGGTGTAGTGAAGTCTGTGTCATGAAGTCTGTGTTTCTCTGTCTCATGTGTGTGTGTGTGTGTGTGTTCTTGCTGCAGTAGATATCTATTTATAGCCCCTGGGCCTTTTGGCTCAGGCTTCCATCCATACACGTACAGCAAAGCATCAGCGTCATATTTCATCATCAGTGATCTCCGCTCGCCCTGCCTCATTATTTCTGTCTCTGCTTCACTTGCCACCAAAGTAACGCCTAAAACACACATCCAATCTCTTCCCGATTGAATTCACAGGACAACAGCTAGACAATAGAAATGAATGTTTGAATTTGCTTACTCTAATGTTTTTATGGTGTCCTATACTAATTGTAATTGCTGTTCTGGTGTGTTATGTTTGTTCATGTGTGAGTTTGTGTTTGTGTTGTGTTCTCGCGTGCCTCCTCGTGTCCAGGCTTGGCCTCCGCTTGACCTCAGCTCCACGCTTGGTCAATCTCCTCCTCTGTGCTCACAGTCTTTGTCTGGACAGTCCATTGCCCGGTGGTCGGTTTTCCCACAGATAACACATCCATCAGAACGACCTCTCCCTCGCCCCGCGTCCTCCCACGCCCTTGTCCTCTGCAACGGCCCCCCGCTGCGGTACGGACCCTCATAGGCTTGTAGCTGCGCCATCTGGAGTCATGGTGCTCATTTCTTCTTGCTTGTTTTCCTCAGTCATGAGCTTCTTGTCTCGGGAAGTCTCCTTTAACCTGACTCCACCTCAGACCCCTCTGAGTTCCCAACAGGCGCTGGTTCAGCGTGACTGGGCCTAAACTGATGGACCAGTATGTCCAGTTGCTCTGCATACTCCTCTCTTTTCCCACTTCTTCAACATTTGGGAGACTTTGCGCAACCTCTTTCATGTCACACACTGTCCACGGTCTGAACACCTACTGTATTCCTTGCTGCCCATCAGCCACGGCCACCATTGGCGTCAGGAACGCGCCATCTTCTTCTTTTTGGGGGAATTGCGGCGCGCCTCCCTCCGCACCGCACGCTGGCCCTGATCAGAGGCTGTAGATTGGTGGTGGTAGTTCTGATGGTGTATCATGGCGCCACTGTCCGCCCTGATGCTGGTTTGGTTAGTGGGGTTAATGGAGCTGCTGCTGGCTGCTGTGCAGGCTGTTGTCGGGGGGGAGCTGGGTCCAAGTCAGGGTCGCCTGTGTACTTGAGACACTGAGAAGACAGGTTAGGTTTCTCTGGCCCTGCCTGCTCGCGCCTTTACCTGTCACTGGCTTCTTCGAGCCAATTTCCATACACTTTCCAGTCTGCCTTAAAGGGCACATACCTTTTTTCTTTCTCTCTTTCAACTTATCCATTTCTTCCTGACTTGCATTTTCCTTTTCTTCTAATTAAAATGTAATGCTTCCAATTGTCTTAAGCTGAATCTTCCTCCAGGCGGGGACCCACATTCACTCACCCTTACATTCATCTGTTCACAGCTCACTCATCCACAGGTTTTTATCATAAATTGTATGTTTGGAGCTCGGATTTGGACCTTGACCTTGTCTTTTTGCTATTTGTGGTACCCATGGCGATTCTCTCACGGTCCCTGACCCTAGTAACCCTTCGGTTATATCGAATCCCTTTTAATTCCCACAATGGTCTTTTCTCAGAATCTACCTAATTATTAATTCTCACAGTGGACTTTATTTTACCGAAAGACACTTCTGGAAAGGAGTTTCCCAGTTGATATTCTACTCAGGAACGCTGCAGGGACTCGACCTCGTCCTCCAGTGCCCACGTCTTCCACGTCTTTTTTAGGGGAGGTATTGGGACTTTTACCTTCAGCTCCGAGAGTCCGTTGTCGGTTCACGCCGAGCGTCCTGTTTGAGACGCCAAATTGTGGTGGAAATTTCCGTAATAAAGATCTCAACAAACAAAAGAGTGTCGTTCAGAGTCTTTTAGTAGACATTTGCAAATGGGCACAAACAACCTGCGACACAGTTTCAGATTGAGAGAGCAACTTGTCCTTCTCTCAAACAGTTTACAGAATATATGTATATATACATATGTATGTATATGTATATATTAGTGCTGTCAGTTAAACACGTTATTAACGGCAGTAACGCAAACCCATTTTAACGTTGTCAATATTTTTATCGCTTTTATCGATAAAATAGCGCAGCCCCCCCCCACCCCTCCGTCAACAATCGCAATTGCGAGCGGAAATACACGCGCTGGCATCCATCCATCAAGGGACATTTAGAATAGATTAAAATGTGCGATTAATTCCGAATTACAAGTTAACTATGACTTTATGTGATTAATCACGATTAAAATTTTTTTTCGTTTGACAGCACTAAAATATATTAAAGGTCTCTCAAATGAATGTCTTTCAAATTTTACAATATATAGGCCTAACACTAAATAGCCTAAAATAACTGTGTTCTTGTGTCTGAGACGCATCACCATGCACACAGAGTAAGGAGTTCTCAACAGCTCACCTGTTGAGAACTCAACAGGTGAGCTTAACTGCTCACCATGTGTACCATATGTTACAAGTTAAATTTGTAAAAAAAAATACATACAATATAAACTTTTGGACTCCTGATTGTCCAAAAGTTTTACAATATATATAATTTTACATAATTTTACAATATATAGGCCTAACACTAAATAGCCTAAAATAACTGTGTTCTTGTGTCTGAGACGCATCACCATGCACACAGAGTAAGGAGTTCTCAACAGCTCACCTGTTGAGAACTCAACAGGTGATGAGCTTAACTGCTCACCATGTGTACCATATGTTACAAGTTACATTTGTAAAAAAAACAACATACAATATCAACTTTTGGACTCCTGATTGCGCATTCTCATTGACTTACCTGTATAGTATAATAATCAATTAGCTGTCCAGCTGATGAAAAATACTCTTCTGTTCCTCAGATCCCAATGAATCCACTGGTCACTACTTAAGGTTGCAGGGGGTGATGAGGAAAGAGGTTTTCCCCTCACCATCCCAAGACACGCTGTTTACATAAGGAAGCACCAGGGGCGTAGCAAATGAATTTCTGGCTACGCCACTGGTACAGAACCAACCAAAGGAGTAGGAACTATAGGATGGAAAACTACATCTATTTTTTGTTGTACATGTATTTGTACATGTAGCAATTCTATCAACCCCTCGGGGTGATAGAATTCTAGAAAGGGTTGCACCCTAATCAACAAACCATTGATGATGGTTGATACTTTGATACAGTCATGACATTTTGTACTTAAATGCTATGGCTTGTTGTGCAAACTGTGCTTGGGCTTGGCCCCCGGCATTGCTGCTTGCAGCTATATTTATTCTTGTTATTATTGTAACTAGAATGAATCCTGGAAGTGAACATAATGATAGTTGATAATTAATACAAATCTTTTTTTTTAAATTGGTTAGTGTTCACTATCCTGTGTTGCTTATCCCTTGTTCTGTGTGTCAGTGGAACATTTTGTTATTTATGTTTTTATCTTTGTTTTGTTTGACAGAATATCCACATTTCCTCAAATGCAACAAATCTAACGTCTGTTAGACATTCATATGTTGTTCACATAAAACACATACCAACCACAATTAATATTAAGTTCTCAAGAGGTTTAGTATATTATTGTGTAGTCAGTTTTTAAGTTAACCTACAGTAGCAAGTCAACATCTGAATGAAACTTCTAAATAAAATGTCTTTATGAACTTTCCAACGTGTGTGTGCTTGCTGCATTACATGCGTACATACTCGAGGGGGCTGATACGTATCAGCCCCCTCGAGCAACTCAAGCCTTAACACAATGTATATATGTAAATCAACAGCTCACAGGCTACTGAAGCCAAATATTGACACTGCTACACAAAACACAAAACCATGAGTAACCCTATAAGATCGGTACCTTTGAGAAACGAAAAAACATGAAACATGAAAGCAAAGCATCCATTTTGACGAGCGCTGTTGAAATGAACAAGAGCTTCACCTCAGTTACATTAGATTGAGATAGTTACACAACTCTCCACTCACATTTGTAAGTAGTTCTGCTACAATAATGGCCCCGTAATAGTCTCTCACCTAAGGGACTATTACAAATAATGTATTCTGAAACTAAGGGAACTACTTTTCTCAGTGTATCAACACATCTACTGGGCACTCTGGTCTTCAGCCACCACTGTAGGAGCAGCAGCGGCACGCTTTTCTTTACCTGAAATGTGTGTTGACCAGCTAGTCCAGAATAGCTCATTTTTAATGTAAACGTGTGTACTTTATATTTAAAGACATTTACCAATGTGTGTGCCATCATCAAACAATGCTTATTGCGTTGATAACATTGCTTTGCAGTTTGCCTATACCTTTTTCCTCGTTGTCCACAAGCTACGAGTCTGTGTAGCGGTTTATTTGAAGCTCCAGTCAGGGCAAGCAGCATCTCAAATGCTGTTTGAATGTTTCAATTTAATCAAGTACATGATTGATCTATCGGTGTTCTTTTCTTTGTCTTGAATAAATATTTGCCTTATCTGACAATTGCCCTTTTTTAATAATTGATCAATGTAAGACCTTTTAGGCCTGTTTGATATTTACTTTGACTGTTTAATAGTCAAATGACGTAGGCTTACTGTGTCGGTTAAGTTGCATTACAATCTGATAGGCTATCACATTAGAAATTGTGTTAAGATTATGTTTTTGGTTTTACTAGAAATGTATATAAATTATAGGCCTAGAATATGTTTAATATGCACATATCTAGTTATATTTATTCAACAGGCTGCCAAATTGGAGTTGGTCGAAAATGGGTTAGGGTTAGGGTTACGTGACGTCTATCGGACAGTTGTGCTGCAACCAGTTTGTTAAAATGTTTGTTTGGCATTTATTTAACAATATAGGTATAAAATATATAATATAATTTACATATAAATAACTTATTTTTATTTAAATAGTCGCATCATGACATGACGTCCATCTGACCTGGACCCACGCCCTTGGTTGTCAAAATGTTTGGTGGGCTAGTGTACTAGTCAGATATCATGAGATATAACAGATATATATAGAGAATATTGATATTCTTAAAATAAAATGGCACTGTAATGGTAATAGTTGTGTTTAAAAAATTGCTGTTTTGAAAGTTTTACACTCCTCGCTCTAGAATGAAACCACCGTCTCGGGACACACAGGTATGGGTGTGTCCCAGCACAGGTGTCAGTGTAGCACCTTTCAAAACTCTGCTCCACCAGCAAACCTGGTGTGACACAGCCTCATCTATTCAACAATGTCACTCACCCCTCTCCTTGTGATCTATCCTTCACTACATACTCCTATCTCTAAATAGATTAGATACATGAGTGAGCGTGTGTGTGTGTGCGTGTCCTCCTGACTGCGCTGATGCATAGGTGTACTTACATATGGCAGGTGAAACAGCGGTAGCGTTGGGATCTAAGCGCCTGGAACCTGTCCTCTGGCTGTCCTCTAGAGATAGATGATAGTAAAAAAGAGAAACACACACTCCTTTTATTAGAACCACAAGCTTTACTTCCGCCCCCATCCCCTCATCATCATCATCATCATCAACCATTCTTGTTCTTTCCACAGACATTGCAATGCAATAGGTCCTGTGGTGGAAAAATCCGTACATGGCTGTGTTTCATACTATTTAAAGGTTTGGTTTATCTTTACGTCACACATATAGGCCTAACTTGTCATGAAGTCATAAAGGACCTCCTGTTGTCCGTCCATCCATTGACTCCTCTTAGACCCCCCTCTTTCCTTCCTTATCACCTGTCCCCGTCCGTTGAGTTGTTTTTATTGATGCAACTTATTCTGTTTGGAGAGACCCCCTCCTGTGTGAGAGGTGTTTAAAAGGCTTTGTGACCCTGTGATCGGGGCTCTCTTCACTAGGAAGGAGCCTGGTGTACACATGCATCATTAAATCTTCTTTAAAAAAGTATTGTGTGAGCTGATATGTTGCGCTAGAAACAGCGCACAACATATCATCCTCAATTGCATTCTGCTAGCAAACTTTCATGTTATTTCATGTTTAATTCATACACAATTTGAGTTCAGTAGGGTGAAATCAGGTAAAACAGGACATATAAGCTTTGAGGCACTATACTCTTCAAATATTAGCAGCCGATCACCAAAAACGTTTTTGAACTGCTACAACACTACTTAACAGAAAACAATCAATTTCATTGGTCCTTGGTAACAGGAAGTGCGTGGTGAAACTTTGAAGGACGTCCTGGCTGTCCAATCAAGCAGTAAGTGTCCTGACATGTGGAATTTCACTTTTGCATAATAACGGTGTTAAACAAAAAACTGACTATTTAACGATCTGCAGAACTGCATTATGATTAAGTGTTTTTGTGTGTGTCTTTTAATTTTAATAACATATTTGCCGAATACACATTGGTTTTTTTGTGAATAGGCATTTGAAGCACTGTCCCATTTTACCAGAAGGTGTTTGGTAAAAGGGGACAAAAATTTCAGCTATATTGGGACACTTTTTAAACAGTTAATAGTTGCAATAAAATCTTAATCTAAACAGTTATGCTGTAATACCCTGTTATTATACTATTCACCTATTATAACTATTACCCCCTATTATATTATTACGCATTTTATTGTATTATTTTCGACCTTGCACATACAATATCTCCTCAACTCCCTTGCTAGGCTAGGTTAAGCTAGGCTAATATAGGCTAGGCAAGGCAAGCAGGTCAATAAAACAGAAATATTGCAGAGATCTGTGATAACTTATACAAACATAATTGGAGTGAGTAACCCTGCTTTTTTGATGGTGTTCTGGTAATTCTACCAAAAGGTGTCCAGAATTACCTGACTTCACCCTATTTACTCTCGTCTGGACCGACCAATAATGTCATTATCTCGAAAAAACAAATGTTGTTTTCCCGCGATAACGGGATAATTTTCTCGAGATAACGAAACTTTGTTTTCTTGCGATAACGAGATAATTAATTCCATGACACACACGTGTATCTTGTCTGTAACAGCAAGGCATAAAGCTATTTCAGCCTGTGTGTCAGGCCTTGATTGAGGAGATATGTGACGCGGTGATCAGTATTCTCCTGCGCCTGACATTGCTAAACTGAATGATGTTTCCTGCTATGATTGACTATACTAGACTATCGTTTTGTGTTCTCGAGATCTCGAATTAATTATGTCGTTATCTCGGGAAAACAACACGTGTTATTTCGAGATAATGACATTAAAAAAACTCGAGATCTCGAGAAAAACTGTTCAATTTGGTAACTTCGTGCAGCGACCCGCTACGGCCCCAGAACATGATCCCGTAGTGTAGTCTGGGGTCGTGGCGTCGCGGTGTCTTCTGGGAGATCCGACTTGTAGCTCGTGCAGCAATCACTCGCTCAGTTATTCGTCATTGAAATGGGGTTGATTTGATTGATGGGAAGACGTCGCTGTGTCACAAACTGCCACCATGACCACGTGTTACAGAAATGGACAACGGAACATTTCACTGCTCATTGTGCTCATCGAAGCCATATCTTTGGCCAAATGTTATGCAATGGCCTATGGTGATTTGTGTTCTGGTTATTAACCCATATGTAATGGTTTGTGCAGCCCTATAGTAACCTGTGTAAAGTGTCAAACACTTAAGAAAGTAACCTTGTTTTGCTGAGTGCAATCCATCTACCATTTTATAACTGAATGTAATAAGTTATTATAACGTATCACTTAAATACATATGTGGTATAACCAGGCAACACAACATTCTAATGTAAGGGAATGTATGATACACAATGTATAACAACCAGGAGATCCTGATCCATCCATTTGTGAACTGTACATCGAGCTTCGAGTGACTTGTATTTTTTTAATTGTTCGCAAGAATAAGCACTCACACCACACACAAGATACGCAGAAATATCAGTTTAGAGGAGGCAGCGGGTGGCTTCCTTCGCCCGTTTGTCCACGTGTATCCCTTCTCCTTTGCTCGTTCTTTTTGCATTGGTTTAGGTTGTAGCACTGCAGCAGCCAGGCGCAGCGTTTGTATTACAAACACAACTGGCGCCGCCACAATGGTCGACAATGCAGCGTGACGGCTTGGAGAATCGACGTCACAAAAAAGGTAGTTTTGAGCCTCTCCATAATACCTCAAGGCTCCTACCCGCTACGCGACAAACCCGCCGACTCAGTGGGGGAGAGGGGGGCGATCGGGGTTGACGTCGACCCCTATTGTCCTGTAGCGTAGGGGGTCTCTACGCCCCCAGTAGAGTCGGGAAGGCAACTCGTTCCCGTGAGATTTCAGAGAAGGTGCGGATAATCGGATAGTAGAGTCGACGGATAGGCTGAGTGGTACGAGCACAGCGTATCGGGGGCGCGCTTTTTGTGAACGCGCGCTTGGGGCTCGGGGAAACAGGGGGAAAAAGACCTCGACGGGGAAACAGAATTCGACACAACACCGGCATGGCTAGTGCAACAGACAATACGGTTACCGGTACCGCTGACGCCAGTTCATATGAATATTTGAAGGAGTTATATGAACGAATCGGTACAGATTCCGACGAGGAAAAACACATCCGAACGTCAACCAAGTCGACAACGAATTTGAAACGACACATCGAGTACCAGCATCCGACCAGTCTTGGGACATATGTGCGAGTGAATGATGATCACATGAAATCTTTAACGATGGGTAAGATCTTGAGCCAACAGCTGCAAAGTTCCTCCACCCACCTCTGTTCTGTAGTAGTATACAATGAGCCATTTGGTTTGGGAAGTATGCAGGGGCAATGCTTGGGGGCTTGGGATGGATGGGTAGGAGGAGGTTCTACTGAAGACGAATAGAAGAGTGAACTTGCACAAGATATTTTGAAACAAATATCCTGTTTAGGTTATGAAAGAATGATACACGTTGTTTGCCTTAACCTGTAAAGCTACTGAAGCCTTCAGTCCATTTAGACTTGTTTTCATCACTTGAAGGTGATGTGTACTGTGTGCACAGGTAAACTGTTACAGCTGAAACTACACAACCCTCAGCCCTTCACTGTCTTCAATTGCCACCTGAAGTAGGAAAGTAAAATTCAAAATTCACATGAATACTTCACACTAACTTCTATGTTTTTTCCGTCTGAGGACTTCAGTTACTGATTGAGGCAAAATGCTATCGATAGGCCTATAGAAACACGTAGTTATCCTGTATATATGATAAGGCGTAATCAAATATGTGTAAAATAATGCAAGGACGCCTTTGGTGTCATTTCATACATTATAATCTTTTTGGTCAGAAGAGATTACAATATACAAGAATACAAATAACCAAGAATCAAACAGAGTTGAATACATGATACACTTTATACAAGATACCATAAGCTATTATGAAATGCATTTTATTCTATGTAAAATACGATACAAAATATGTCAAGTATGAAGAATATAATGGAAACCCGTCAAGACACTTGGGTAAACAGCACTTGTAAGTAAGAGTAAATTGTAACGTTACACACAAAACATTTTATACATTTGAGTTATTTATGACGTTACGGTATTTATTAAATCCTACGAAAGGACAAAAAATACTTTTAAGGCCTTATTTTGAGAATATTAAATTCAATGCTTTAAAAAAAAATCTGAATACGTTTGATCTCCAAATACGTTTGATCATACAACCGTAGTGTGACTCCATATGATCTTACCGTGAGCGGCTGCTCCTCACAACACACTGTTCTGCACAGCTGCTGCACAGACCGTGGACGTCAGGGTCCTCCTCGCGCTGGAGAACGGGGACGGCCGTCTGACGTCACTACCCAGACTGCACTGCGACGTAAACGACAATGGCGGCCTACGAGTGAAAGGTTTTTTTCAGATTGTATTAAAAACCGAGACGTCTCGTTTGTTTTTTGATGTCGCAGGCGGACTCGAACCTGCGAAACCAATGGAGCCGTCGTTCGTGAACTCCTCGTATGGAAAACAGCTGCTGATACACGAAACATTTACGTACATGCGAGAACGACAAGAAGACAAAAAATCATATTGGAAGTGCACCCGGTATTCACATTTCGGATGCAGAGGTATGCACATTATTATTATTATTATTATTATTATTATTATTATTATTATTATTATTATTATTATTATCATCATTATCATTATTATTATTATCATCATCATCATTATTATTACATGCACTGCTGTCAAATTTATTTTAAACTGCATCTACTGAAATAACTAAGCAATAGTTTACATATTTTTATATATCATAAACTTTTAAATGTTCCGATACACATACATTGTGATCAACCTTCAAAGGGACACCTGTCTAAACAACAGACTGAACAAGCTGAGCTCACATACAGGCTGGAAATGAACTGTTGATACCATAGAACTTAATCGCACATACACACGTATACATACATACGTTCACAAACATGTAAATATGCATCCGCATAAGTACACGTATGTGAACATGCATGCGTATATACTCAAAAGCATGTAATGGCAACGCAAGTACAATTTCTTCAGGTCATTGTAGATTTTCTAGTTATTATTATTATTATTATTATTATCATTTTTAGGCTATTATTACTACGATGACATAATTATTATTACTTTTATTATTACAGCACGCATCACTGTCACCGATGGCGTGGTCACCAAAGTAACCGGGTCACATGACCATCTCCCATCCCAAAGAGGCATTAGAAAACGGCAAAAAAATGGTAAGGAGCATCTACCCCCACAATATATACACTACATATACATATTATACATCAAAATGTTTAGCATGATGAGCTGATTGCTCATATGAAATATCAAATCAATAGTTTACCAACCTTTCAAGATAATACACTTTTAAATGTTCCAATACACATGCATTGTTATCAATCTTCAAAGGCACACCTGTCTAAACAACAGACTGAACAAGCTGAGCTCACATACAGGCTGGAAATTAACTGGTGGTACCATAGAACTGGTTCATACATACTATACATGTACACATACATACATATACATCTACACATACCTACACATACATTCATATACATGTAATAACCGGCGTGCGGATGTATACACACGCGTATGTTGGCGATCGCACCATTTTCAGCAATCCAGACACACAGTCAAATCAGTTTAACCATTTATTCATGGGACTGTCGTTACTGTTGTTATCCATAGCTTAGTTGCCACAGCGCTGCTTCCCGCTAGAGGACCCGAGAACAGCATAGCTGTCCTTTTCTGTCTCCATATGGATACGTGCAGAGCGTATCACAGGCCAAACTATTACATTTGATTATAAGTTAGGTTTAATAATAATAATAATAATAATAATAATAATAATAATGTGTATTATCCATACAGTCTTGGTAGTCCAAACTAAACACCATAGTGCTCTGGGTTTACATGCGGTTGCATCTTTTCTTAAAGACACACATTTATGTCTGCAGAATACGTAGTCTACTTAAACTGCTAAAATGGCACTTTAAAAAAAAGTTCAGTTCATGTGTGTGTATATATATATAAAATATAAAAGACATATTTAGGACTACTTGTTTGCTTGTTCATAGTTTAATTAAAGTTGAATGTTTAATATATACGTATTTATTTATATATATCATAATCATCTTTTAAATGTGTAAAATGTGTAAATGTGTAAAATGTGTATTGTTATTATTAGGCTATTATTATTATTATTATCATGACATCATTATTATTACTTTTATTATTACAGGGCGCATCGTCACCGATGGCGTCGTCACCAAAGTGAGCGGGACGCATGACCATCTCCCATCCCAAAGTGACATTGAAAAACAGCATACATTGAAGGGTAAGGAGCATTTACTCCCGCAATATTTACACTACATACACATATTATACATCAAAATGTTCAACATGATGAGCTGATTGCTCATATGAAATATCTAAGCAATAATGTTCAAGGTAATACACTTTTAAAGGTTCCAATACACATATATTGTAATCAACCTTCAAAGGGACACCTGTATAAACAGACTGAACAAGCTGAGCTCACATACAGGCTGAACATTTAACTGTTGGTACCATAGAACTGGTTCACACATACTATACCTACATATGTATAGTGTATATGTACACAAACATACATGCGTAAACATAGGTATACATATGTATACATACATACATATACATACGTACACAAACACATGTACACACATACATACACATACCTAAACGTACATATACTTTGTATACAAACATACGTGAACATACGTACACATATGTATACATACGTACACAAATATATGTACACATAAATAGGTACACGTACACAAATATATGTACATATATGTATACATACAATACGTACACAAATATATGTACACATATGTACACAAACATACCTAAACATATGTACACACACCTATACATGCATATGTACAGAAATATACGTGAACATATGTACACATACGTGAACATAGCGTATATACTCACAAAAGTGTGTAACGGCAGCACAAGTACAATTTCTTCAGGAATTGTAGGTTTTCTAGTTATTATTATTGTTATTATTAGGCTATTATTATGACATCATTATTATTACTTTTATTACAGGGCGCATCACTGTCACGGATGGCTTGGTCACCAAAGTGAGCGGGTCACATGACCATCTCCCATCTCAAAGTGGCATTGAAGCACGGCATCCATTGAGTCCCCAGACACAGCGGGTTTTGGTGACCGGTGTAGCAATGGAGCCGTCATTCGTCAACTCCCCTTATGGAAAACAGCTGCTGATATACGAAAGATTTACGTACATGCGAGAACGGCAACAAGAAAGAAAATCATATTGGAAGTGCACACAGTATTCAAATTTCAGATGCAAAGGTATGCACATTATTATTATTGTTATTATTGTTGTTATTAGGCTATTATTATTATTATCATGACATCATTGTTATTACTTTTATTATTACAGGGCGCATCACAGTCACCGATGGCTTGGTCACCAAAGTGAGCGGGACGCATGACCATCTCCCATCCCCAACTGGCATTGAAATACGGCATACATTGAATGCCATGAAAACCATGAGTCTCCAGACCCAGGAGAGTACACAACGGGTTTTGGTATCCACTGTAGCCCACGTCACGCCTGCCACCGCCGCTGAGTTGCCCTCGACACGCAGTATGAAAAAAATTATTCAGCGTCACCGTAAAAAGTACAGAAGCCCAGCTTCCCTGCAGCCCTGCAGCCTGGTGGAGGTCACGACCCCGGACAGGTACAAGGTGTGTGCATGGTGATGCGACACAAGAACGCACAGTTATTGTTGGGCCTATATGCCTAATTTTGCCTAGTTTTTTATCTTGTGCGGATGAACGCTCGTGTCTTTTGTCCTGTGAGTCGTTCTTTGCACGGTTGGGGTGGATCCTAGTCTACAAACATGACCAGGAGTAATTTAGCTTAGCCTGGAGAGGGGGGAGCTTCATGTTAGCCAGTGATTATGAAGTATGCCTCCATCCACATTTATATTCTCTGCTTTTTCATCAATTATTGGTATGGTTAAATGGCTATGCCTTAATGTTAACAGTTGATATTGCCCTGAATTGAGATTACCCATTTGATTTAAAGTTGTTGTGTTTCCCGTCCAGGAATCCACCAACAAGATTAGGATTATTCAGACAAATAATGAAGGTATGAATAACACACTGAATGTCATCGTACTGAGAGTGGAAGGCACACCTGCTATAATTGCCAACATTAGGGCTATGGCTCAAATAGCTCAACAGACAAACAAAAATGAGATCACACATGAACTGAGGTTTTAACATAATGTATTAAACATAAGTACAAGTCTAACTCTTATACAATGATGTGCGTGTATTTGTCAACTCATCAGGATGAGCTGCTGTGGCAAACGCATGTAGACTTTGGGTTTAGGTGGTCACCTCCCTCTCACCGTAGCACAGACCATCAGGTGGGAGGGACGTCACATTAATGTTGCGTTTTTTGTGCAATATAGAATAATAAACAGGTAATCTGATACAATGTACAGCATGCATCCACCTGAGCATTATGGAAACTAAAAAGATAGACAAGCAAAACAAATGGAGAAATATTCTACATTAAACTCACTGTACAACAGAAGTAATACACATCACAGGGGAACGTGGTCAACAAAAGGCTCAATTTAATGAAAGAAGATACTTGCATTCTTACTTTTTCGGCATCTAATTGTTAAAGCCACTAAATACAGCAGGGTGTTCACATTGTGTCCTAACCTTTGCTTTCTGCACCTATACCATTGCACACCTTTGACAGTCACCCATGAGGATTTAGAAGAGACTTCACCTTCAACCCTCAGTACAGAAATGTCAGCTGATGACGGCCATCATGTGATGGAGAAGGAAGAGCGACCAATAGTTACAGAGGTTGAAGTGGAAGTCGACGAACTCGGCTTCCCACGCAAGCATCTAGACAAGGTGAGTTGTTTTTCAAAGGGAACTAATTTTAAACATTTAAATTACATTTTAATGTTACATTAAGTCCTAACCACTTAAGCCCTGAGCTTTTATTTCCCCTAAAAACAACGTACCCAAAATGAATTCTTAATGAAGCCACAAATATAAGGGCCGGATGCACAATCCTGGGCTCTATGGATAGTAGATGCCACCTGACAAAATTATTTAGATGAAGTAGGAAATGGGAATACCCATAGAATTTATTTGAACATTTAAGTTGTAAAAACACACGCAGAAATAATTTATAGGACTCTTCTATTAGCTGATGTTTCTGTAGCAGTGGTGGCTTCATCCCCATCTTTTGTACTACTTAGACACATGCTATGACGATCGAGAAAGAGTGCGTCAGTATGGAGATGTCAGTTGACGGCCATGATGAGGTGGACCAGGAAGCGCAGCAGGAGGAACCAGTAGCCACCGAGATTAAAGTGGAACCGTCGGATGCCGGTTTAAAACGGGTAACGCATTTTCTCTACAGCCCTACCTGAGTGACAAGTTTTTTCCTCAAAGGAAAGGCCTTTCAAACATAGGGGTTGTCCCCATAGGTGACCAGCTGTTAGCTCTACCCATAGCAAGGACTCAAATCATTGCAATCATTGGTTTTCAAAGTGGGTGTCAGTTTGTGCTACTGCCTTCTTGTTTTATATTTAAACAAAACATGGAAATGTAT
>OMKN01056103.1:0-10125 GCA_900302345.1 Melanonus zugmayeri | reverse complement strand
GGCAGCCAATCCACCAATAATAAGAACCGGTGAGTTATGGTCACTGCGAACGTGTCGCGAGTTTAATGTGATTGCTTAATTAAGCAGCATTGTAGATGGGGACACGGGCAATTGATCCGTGCAGGTTGCCATTAAAGTGCTATTAAAAGTGGCAAATGTCATTAGCGTTTTAACGATGTTTTTTAAATTGGCCCGTTTTTGCGAACGTGTTCACTGCTTTACGTGTTAAGAGTGATGGTGTACTGAACTGAGATGTGAAGAAGTGGCGCTTTGGTCCGACACACAGGAGGTGTGTCCTCCTCGTGCTTTGGGAACACTCAGTTCTGCACAAATTGTTACCGACGCCTGCATCAGAGTTCAGTTAAATCAGTGACACTTTTCTCACTGGCTTCGCATGAATTCAATAATATTCGGTGCATATAATATAATTAGGCCTACGTTTCTGACTAATGGGGCTAATGGCCGGTTTTAATAAGCGTGTGCCTAATACAATATAGGCCTAATGCAAAAATAAGTGTAGGCCTAGTCTATAGACGATTTACAAGTCAATGTGTTGCATTTTAACATGCATTCATAACTTCTAGAGATGATGGCCTATGTGCCGCTCTATGGGTACACTGTCCACCCGTTGCATAACTGAGACAAACGGCCGCCAATCGTGGCCCTGCCTTTTCGACAGTCCATTTTTTACAGGTATTTTCATGTGCACACATTGTAGGTCTATTGCACAATTGCTTTTTGAACATGTTGGTAATTGAATTAGCACATTGTATTGCAGGTGTTGACTGGTAGTCAAATGTGCACGTAATTGGATGCGCAGCCAACCGTTTTGGCAGCTGCGTGTTTGTTGTTGGCTGACAAGCATGTCGGTGTTTTCTTTTTTTTGCCCGGCTTTAACCTTGTCTCAGGGATTAGCTGATTTACCTTTTATAAATACTCTGTACTTGGCCATGTCTACACTGCTGTGTCAGGGGCATTAGGAGAGATAATGCACTGAGTGGTTTCTACATGGTTTACTCAGCATCCTCCATGGGTCATTCTTTGCATTCTTGGTGGCAGAGAAAGAGGAGGTGCTTCACTGCACTATACATTGTGTTCTGTATGGGGGCACGTGTGCTTGTACACACAAACAAACAACTTGGTACTTAACTTAAAAAATATATTTTCTATAGTTGACTGTTCTGTTATAAACAATATATTATTCTTTGAGCTGCTGTTGAAGCTAAAGAAATGTGTGTAAGCAAGTGTGTGTGATCTTCAGAGATTATACCATGGCGTGGTTATATTTATGGCCTCCTCTCCATGCACCACCACTAAATCTGTTCACTCTGCACACAAGCTGCATGTTGACTCGCAAACACAACATACACACACAACCATGGTGGCCATCAAGTCACCGGAAGCGCCTCCCATACTCTCTTGCCTTGACACGGTGCATGTTCCTCTGTCAAGTCCTGGAGGGTGGCATGATGTATGTATATAGTGTGAGTTCAGTTGGTTGACAACCTATGGAAGCCTAGCCCTACTACTAATTGAATGTTATGTTTTTAGACATAGTGTCCAAAGGAAGTATGTGCGTTTGTGTTTTCTGTGTGTGTTTTACATGGGGTGGTGGAGGGAGGACATAATTGGCAGGGATGATTCTGTGTTTAGCTTGGTCACTTGCAAATCTTTCCATCTCCTGTGTGACCAATGACAGAGTGGAGTAGTGTAAGTGGATTAAGGGATGCCACTGTGTTGACTCCAAACCAATACTCCTTTTTTTATTATTGTTTTAACTTTTATTATTTTGTTCCCTTGGTCAGACTTCAGTAAGGGACATGTTTCTGATTATCTATAAATCTAACATCACATACTTTTATTTTGAATTCCAAAATACTGATACTACTGCATTACATTTTGTTCCATTTGAATCCACTATTCATACTTGGAAGAACAGGTTATGTGAGGGAATGCTAATCTGAGTAATGTGTTGGTATGCTAAATATCTAATTCATGATATTTTTTCTCCTCTCAGTGGCTCCAGTTCGACACATGGCCTACGGCATCCCTGGGTCAAACAACATGGCATACTTTGTCCTGTGTGGAGGTGGCCTCACAGCCGCAATGGTCTATGTAAGCATCAAAACATTTATCTTGTAATACTCAATCTTCTAATTGGAGTGTCTTGTGTCTAGATTTCAGTCCGTTCCGTATACAAAGTTTTTGCAGGCATATGTATGAAGAGAGGTTTGTGTAAAGGTGGATGAGGGTGTCCACAATTACCTGAAGAGTTGCTTGTTGTGTTTTTTTGTTAAATCGATCGATCTAGTTTCTTTTCACCCAAGCATGTCCTGCTTGTAGTTTTTTCGGGGGGGTTGTTATTGTCTGTCTGGTTAAAGCCACTCTTATAAAGAGCAAAATCAGTGTTGGACCGAAATGAAAAGGCACACTAAAAAAAAGGTCACTCTATTTGAAACCATGCAAATGTGTATATAAAGACAAACCCATTAATGAGGTGACATTCATTTTGGCGTTTGCTTGTATGTGACATGTTAATAATTTTCCACATACCTGTGCCCTGAACAGGCATACAAGACTGTCAAGGGAGACCAACCAGCCAAACAAGGTGAGTGAACTGATTGACTGTCAGCCATTTCTTCATTGCTATCATTGTTCATGGTTTTATTTCATAAAAAGGTAAGCTTTTGTTTGTTCTCTTGACTAAATTTGACATTATTTAATACTTGATGCAATAAAATACTCAAACTTTGTATAGAAATTGAACAAAAAACCCCAAGGCAGTCAAAAGGGTATCTCCCTTCCATATTGGCTCTACATGCTATAGGAACCTTGTGGGCAGGCAGAACAATAGCCTCTTATCAGAGATGCGTGTATCTCACTGAAATTAAGGGTTTTCTAACAGTTCAATAAAGAAATGTATGAGGAAAAGAATAGTCCACTGAAGTGCACACCTCTCACGCTTTGGCAGGTTAAACGGGCCACATACCGAGCTTGCTAGAATGGGCACTTTGAAAAGATTTGTCTCGCCTGTCCAATCTGCTTTCAATCAGCGATGGGTTTGTCAATGGAGGCAGTCTGGGGCCTGAGGGAGACTGGCTGTGTGCCTAGACAAACTAAGTAATTGTGGGGTTCAAGGTTTCACACTCTCCATCACTGGGAGACTGCCGGAATTGGTCAAAAATTGAGCTGAAATCCTTGCACCCTACAGAGTTTGGCAGTATGTTGTCATGGTGTTTCAGGGTTTTTTTTTCCACCCAAGTTAAACATTTTTGTAGTTGCAGATGATTTACTTGCATAGTTTTTGATGTGAACTTGCCATTATGATGGTTACCTTCAAGGTATTCTTTGTGACAAATTAAAAGAGACGGTATACAACTGTCAAATTAGTTGCATACTGCAATTGATTTCAGATCGTAATTGTAATTATCAACTATCTCAAGCCATAAACTTTTTTTTTATAAGCAGCTGTGATCCCAGTAAGTTGACTTGTACACTGTTCATTCATTCAGGTCAGACCAGAATTTAAGCTTGTAGCTCACTTTAATTGATCACTTCAGTGTAACATGATGGTGAATGTTTATAGTTAAACCAACTGCCTTCACTTTCAAGCATTTTCTTACTTTGGCTCTAAATGATTATCAACCCTGCTGCTTATTTTAGTTGGGTTGAGTTGGGTCAAAGCAAATTAGCTTAAATTAAGCTTGTGAGTTTATTTGAACTGTCCAATTCTCTCAAGTTGGTAATGAACTGTTGAGGCTAAGTATTTGAGAGGATTATCAATTTAACCTCCATGTTTGATCCTTGTCACCTGTAGCCAATTAGTGTGCATGGTGACTGACAGCGACATGTTGATTTATATCAATTCTAAAGCTAATCCTCCAGAGGCTAGCCACATGTTGCAGATGTTAAAGTACTTGGACTGTTGTCAGTACCACATTCCCAAATGTGATGGCTATGATTGCTGCTCTGAATATGATATTTAAAGTTCTGATTGGCCTTTGCTACTGGTGTAAAGTACTGTAATGTGCCAAATAGTTGGGCTAGTGCCTCTAAAGTTTGCAAAATGGCTTCATTAGAAATGTCATGTCTCTCAGAATATAGACAGACATCTATTGTAATTTCTATTGAATAACAAGACTATTTTCTGATATTTCAGAAAATAGTTTTGATGGATCAGTATTGATAACAAATTCAGAAGGGTCACTTTCTGAACCTGGAGGTTCCTCGTCTTACCATTTTGTCTTCCCCCTTTCCCAGCAGCTCCAGAAGCTGAGCCGGCACTGGTGGCTCCAGAACCTACAGTAGAGGCCGTCCAGGCTGAACCAGCAGCAGTGGAGGAGGTGCCTGCTGTCGCCGAGGAGATGCCTGCACCTGTAGAAACCCCTGAGGAACTCCACGCCGAGGCTCCAGCGGCGGAAGTGGTGTTGGAGACTTCTGCAGAACCAGCCCAGGAGGTCATTCCTGAGGAGGCCATTCCTCAAGAAGCTGTTGTTGAAGTAGTTCCGGAGGAGTCTGTCGTCATCGTGTCTGCTGACGTACCGGAGGCCACGGTGGAAGACGCCACTGCCCCTGCCATCGTAGAAGAGGGTGAATTGGTTACTGTGGAGACCATCACAGAGGAAGCTCCCGTTGCAGTGGAGGAGGAGGCTGCACTGGCAGAGGTCGCCCCAGCTGAGAGTGAGGGTACAGTAGTAGTAGTAGTAGTAGAAGAGGACATCCCTAGCCCAGCTGAGTGTGCCCCTGAGGCCCAAGCTCCAGCTGCTGCTACTGCTGTAGCAGCCTAAAGCTTTGGCCTCTTCCAGCTTCCAGTGAAGCAGTAGTACTGTAGGTAGCTGTGCTGTGTCTGCCTTAACTCTGTGCTCAACAAAGTGGACTGGAGGGGAAAATCCCATGAGTTAGTGGCAATTGTAGTCACACCAGTGGAAATGCATAACTGCTGAGATTCTGCCTGTCTGGTAAAAGGCCATTAAAATGCCTAATTCTTGGCTATCTTTTAAAAAGATGTTTCAAGTTCCCGTTAAGTCAGTGCCTTATTCGGTTCCAAGTGCAAAGTGCTAGAACCCCCATTATTGTTGTTGTGAGTTTTCTTCATTTGCAATAGGAGTCTTGAGACAACCCAAAGACCAGTTCCTGGTGTTAATCTGAACTGGTACACTGATGGGATGGACCAAACCTTCCTTTTAGATTATATTTCATTGTTCATAACGGTGTACTCCAATTCATGTTCTACTCGCAATGGTTCCAACTTCTGCGATAATTGGTTCTGTTTTAATATAGATCGCCTTTCTAGAATGACTACAAGCACTCCAATTTGATTGAGAATTTCAGGATTTTTTTTTTTTCATGTTTCCATGGTGATGGGGTGGAAAGGGAAGAGGTGGGGGGTGCTGATAAAAACACACACACACACACACACACAAGCACACACAGTTGTGTGTGTGTTGCTCAGAGTCAAAGAGATCCACTAATATTGTTAAGGTGAATCATAATACATTATTTTTAGATTCACATTTGGGAGTCCCACTTATCTTATTATTAATTGCATGGATGCTGCCATTTGAGTGGTTAAATAATATAAATTTTTTTTTCTCAACCATATGGATACAGCTGATTTCATAGATTACATGAAATCATCACTTCTCGTTCTCAATCTTCCTCGTGGCATTTTTGTACTTGTAACTTTGAAATGCTAACCGAATAAATAAGGAAAGTAATAAGTAAATAAGGAAGTTATTCAATAAAGAATTGGAAATAATGTTTGTCTAACATTGCATTTGTTCTACATTGGTATGTAACACTCCTGATTGTTTACTGAAATGTTTTCCCCTTAAAAGCCAGGTTGTTTTCAAAGGAGATCTTTTGAAAACGTCAACCTGGGATGCGATTTTAAGGTGTAATATTTCAGTAAACGATACCATTTGAATTTTTCTAAAATGTAATTAAAAAAATATTTTATTGCTGGATTTTAGTGCTTTCTGTGTGTGCCTCTGATGCCGTAAGCATTTGTTGTGCCACAAGAAACGGCACAATTGGCGTTACTATACAGAGCCCACCATTAAGCCATTGTTTCTCGTTTTCTTACAAATTTTGTCACATACCAAAGACTAAGCCACCAATTAATTCCTGCTGCATTAATGGACACAGCAGTGTTAGGTCACACCCAGTCTTTGTGTGAGGTTGTTTAAGAGACCCTAACCCTGTATAATTACAGCATTGCGTTTGAAAGTCTTTGTGCTGAGTGATATTTCAGAATGGCATTCATATTCATCTCAAATGCGTGGCTTACATTTAGGGCATTTAGCTTTTTATCCAAAGTGACTTACAGTAAGTACATTTGTCAGAAGAAAGTGCAACAACAACATCCCTGTCGGTACAGTAAGGATGACCATAGAGCAAGTTTTCAGATCTCAGAACAAGTTTTGCTTTCCACTATCTTTTACCTATCACTACTTTTACTCTCCCACTACCTTTCCATTTCCCCAGAGTCTCTTCTAGATCAAATGGCTGGGAAGGTCTTGGCCAGTTCTACAGTGGAGATCAAGGCAGCTTCTGTGGGTGAGAAGCGCATTGTGGATGCTGTCCTCCAAATGGAAGAAAACTTTCCGGTCCTACAAGCGTTGGAACCCCTGGTGGAAGTCCTAGCAGAACATAAGGAAGAAGTTAATGCTGAATCTGATGGAGAGGCTGCTCCTGATGTTGAGATGCCCACCGATGCAACTGCTGACTTGGGAGATACAAAAACTCCCCCAGCAGAGGAGGTGAGACCAGAGGAGGCACCAGCTCACTTTGTGGGTGAGGAGGAAGCTACAACTCCTGTGGTGGAGGAGGTGGCAGAGCCTGAAGTCCCTTTGGAGATTGAGTGGATCATTGAGGAAGCTGCTCCATTGGAGAAGGAGTCGGCGCCGGCGCCAGAAGAAACGGCCGACGCTGAAGAAGCAGCTGCTGAGGAGGCTCCTATCATGGTAGAATCCACTCAGGTGGAGGAGGGAAATCTGTCCGAGAATGCCGCTCATGCAACTGAAGCTTCAGCAGTTTCCGAAGCAGAGGTACCCAGGGAGGTGGAGGCCGACGAGACAGGATCCGTACCAGAGGAGGCTGCACCGATTGTGGAGACGGGCCACCTGGCAGCAGCAGACTCTGATGGTTCAGATGTGGAGACTCTCCCGGCTATTGAGCCAGAGTCGACATCAGAGGCACCAGTGAATGATGCTGAACATTGTAGCTCTTGCCACGCTTCGGACAACGCAGACGAGGGAGTGGCGCCACCTGCTGAGATTCAAGCAGAAGTGCAGACAGGGGTCCAGGGTGTCAGTGAGGGATCCGTGGAATTAGCAGAAGAAGTAAAGGAAGAGGTGTCTCCTGTGGAAGGACAACGTAAGATAAACACACATATATGTTACACATATGGTTTTCTGTGATGTACACACATTTATAGTATTTTCTGTAGCAGAGATGGTAGAATGGACATCATCAGTGTATGTGCATCTTTGATATTTGATTTCACATTTTAAACCTTTCAGGGGGACAAAGAAATTGTACTTTAAAAAGCGTTAAGCGTGAATTAACGAGAGCGGAAAACTGTACTGTGTTGTGTTTTTCAGTGGCCGGGTCGTGAGAACATGGCGGCGAGAAGTGCCTTCCAGAATGTTCCTCTGTCCGCGGGTCAAGCTGGGCTGAACAAACGGAGATGTGTTTTTTTAGAGATGCAGTTTAGTGTTGATTCTTATGTTATATTCCTTACTGTTCTCATGCTGTCCCTGTTGTATTGAAAGGAGGCCACCTTGTCATGAATGTTATAATGCACTTTTTCTCAAAAGTAGTGTAATTAGGTTCATTGGTGGAAATGTTACATTTCTATTCCGATTTCAATAGAATTTGAAGGTTATATATCTATATTTGGATAATATATATATATATGGATTTGTTTTCCATAATATTACAATGTGCAATGTGTCTATAATTGTTTGGAGGTCACATATATTTATTATAAAGTAGTTGAATAGGCCTATTAAATGTAAATTATTAACCCGATTTCATTGCTAATGCAGTCATCTTAACTTTGAATTCATGGTCTATAGGCCTATGTACATTTTTGTTTTGGGAAGGTTAAATAAACAATACCATTGTAAAATGTAGTGTGAGATAGTATAAAGTTAACTATTTAGTCGTTTATCCGGATGACAATCTCAAAGGGCAAACGTACGTAGAATCGGATGATATTTGGCGGCCTAAAATACTGTATCTCAAATGCATCTGTTTGCTGGGTCGGCAGACATAAAGGAAATCAAAGGATGGGTTAAGATGTTAATGAATTGTGCGTCGTGACGTAATAACTGTCATTCTTCGGGAAACGAGAGCGTGAAGCGAACAACTGACAACTGGCCGCGCGCGACCTGGACGTTAGATCTTCATTGCGAGCGGACCGCCTCCCTCCCCTGCGTACTATTTCAATAATACTGTTTCAACAACGACTCTTCGCTACTACAAAGTAATTCTAGGGAACTTTCTACGTTATGTTGTGGCTCGGGGCTTGAAAACACAGAGAGAGAGAGAGAGAGAGAGACCGACCCTCCCACGTCGTCGGTGTTTAGATGAGCGGTAGCTACGGTTAGCTTCGCGGCGGTTGCTCGTCCGCTTGACAGACAGCTCCAGGACCGAAGCTGCTTGCCGCACGCGACCGACAATCTACGAGCTGAAAAGTTGCACGTGCAGCACTTCAGAGCGAAGGGGTTTTCCTCAAGGTAAAGGTGAGTTCACGTGTCACTACTACGCCATCAGTACACCACCACATCCAGAACTCCGTGTGTTGTTTCGTCCTGACGTTGTTGTGTAGACAACACACACTAGCTGTGCTGTAGCTCTGCGCGCTATGTCAACAGTAGCCCTGTTTGTTGTGTGCCTGAACTACCAGGGTTTCCTGAGTCATTGTTTGGTAAGAGACGTATTTTTTCCGTTTTTCTATTGACAGGATGTTGGAGATATGTTGGCTTTGGTTTGTTGTTGTTTAGTGTTTCTGCATTGTCCGACTTGAAGTATGACGTTCAATCATCAGACGTATTTTGTTACCGATTGTTTGACCCGAGCTTATTGAAATGATATGAAATATGTTCATTTAAACGAACCACCGGACAGTGTGCGGTGTGCGTTATATCCTCACGCGCATACGAGCAGACGAGCGAGTCGCGCGCAGTCCACTGAACCTTTGATCTTCGAATGGTAATTGACTTGTGAAATCGAAGCCAAGATAAAATTGCGATTGAGCTGTTGGGTACAAACTTTACATTTAAATTTACAGCGATCCAATCCAATGATAATTAAGTTTGGTTAAACGGGTTGAAAAGCTATTTTGACAAACATGAAACAGCTTTCTTGTTGTGACACTGTTTGTCAGAGCAACAGCCTAGGCTTTAAACGTGTTCATTCTGCTGCTGCCTGTTTTGTCCGCTGATTGCCAATTAAAACCATGTCCGAGCATGACTGTAGGTAGGCCTATACTGCAGTTACTTGTTATGCTTTTATTGGCTATAAGCAAGGAGTGGTCAAGTGGCTCGTATGTTTCACTATCTTATATTTTATTGTAACCCGACCCTCTTATCGAATGCTATATTGAACATTTGTTTGTGTAGTTACAGGCTAGTTTTTATTCATGTTATATTTTGTCATAGGACTTTGCTTGAATTTTTTCAAACAGTGACCTGTTGGGCAAAAATTCACCATGTTTCCATGGTGATGGGGTGGAAAGGGAAGAGGTGGGGGGTGCTGATAAAAAAACACACACACACACACACACACACACACACACACACACACACACACACACACGCACACACAGTTGTGTGTGTGTGTGTGTGTTGCTCAGAGTCAAAGAGATCCACTAATATTGTTAAGGTGAATCATAATACATTATTTTTAGATTCACATTTGGGAGTCCCATTTATCTTATTATTAATTGCATGGATGCTGCCATTTGAGTGGTTAAATAATATAAATCGGCTAGCGATGGCAGCCACATTTTTATAGTAAATTGAAACTGAAACTCAGCAATGAGCAAGCTGAATTTTTATGGGTGTGCATATCCTGGTGTATGGTCTGTCATGTTGGTTTTTCATTATTATTGGTGTA
>OMKN01056101.1:0-16918 GCA_900302345.1 Melanonus zugmayeri | reverse complement strand
CCTCTTCAGATTCCTGTTGTTCCTTCTGGTGACCCCTCCCCCCCCCACACACACACACACACACACACACTGCAGGAGTCAGGAGGGCCCGGAATACCACAGTGAGACGGAGACAGACCCCCAGAACACTTGTTCAGGCCCCCAGTGGGTCAGCTGGCACACTTCTAATTAAAGCTTTTTCTGGGCCAGAGAATCAACTAGTCAAAGCACTTTACAAAAGTAAAAGTACTATCGTTTTACCAAAGTAAACAGTACTATTATTTTACCCAAGTAAAAAGTCAAAGTACTATTATATTACCAAGGTAAAAGCTGAGTCCTTGTGATATCTTGGTTCTTATTCTGTATCAATAGTTGTAAAATTAGAACCATGCATTGTGCCATTGTCATTATTAAATCAATAATAATGTACAATGTACAATGTAAATTATATATACACGTCAGCACTGCACAATGGGTGATACATAATATATTGATCTTTACTTTCTTGTTCTGCATCTTTACTTGAATACTTATGTTTGTATGGATGCATTGTGCACAGTGCTAATAAAATGCCCTTTGACTCAATATTCTGTAGTAACCTAGATGTGATGGGTGTCAATGGTCAACCGTTTGGAAGTTAATCATTTCTCTGTCCCCTTCTTGGCTGACGCGTTCGCATTGAATATGTTTATACTTTCCACCCTGTACATTTCCACAAAGCATGTAAACTGAACTTTTTAACGCACACCAATTAAAATGCCGTGGACTGCACTCTGAACGGCAGCTCAAGGACTCAACTACAAAAAAGAAAAAGTTGTCTGCTGGTTTTGCCATTCTTGCATATTTGCTGACCTTTTTCTGCAATAGTGCCATAGATCACCTTAATGCAGCCAGAGGTGTAATAAGGAAGGACAGAAGGACTTTGCTCCAAAATGATGGTTGCAGGTCTCGTGATATTGTGCGTCAGTACCAGACAGCCATCGCACTGATCACCGGAGCTCAGCATCAACTAGAAGGTAAGATAAGAATCATTTTTGCACGCCATTTGTCAGCAATCAAATGTTGCTTTGGTCTGTGTTTGCATTAAATTAGGTTTTTGCGTTGTGTTCAGATGTAACGGGTTGCACAGTGTATTCTATAGCATCTTGCTTTCTACTGCCTCTTTACCTTTTGAATTTCATCACTGCTATGATGACACAAATGGCACAATGTGCTTAAAAAAAGCACCATCATCAACATTGGTGAAACAGTATTAGAAATACGACGTCCTTGTGTGTGACCTGTGCTGTGTGAATAAATCCACACTCGCACTCGCAGGCATTTGTCTTGGAAAAACAACTAGAAGCTAGTCACCGGGTCTGTCACACTGCTGCTGTTAGCGCTGCTTTTTGTTTCCCTACACCAAGCAGCCATGGACTTGAAGAGCTGCCTGCGACGTACACAGTCCCTGAAGAGCGTCGCGTCGTTGCATGACGACAAGCCCGTCTGGGCGGGGGGGGCACGCGGAGACCGGAACGCGTCCGTGTCCCGGCTCGTTGCTAGGTGAGAGACGGTGAACGGCGGCGTCATCCTTTTTATGTGTGCGTCTGGGAAATGTGAATCTGTGACAGGAGGAGAGACCTGGTGCGCGGGCATGTATGACGCAATCTGTTTAATGGATGAACCGTCGACGCTTCATCCATTAAACAGATTGCGTCATACATCCACTAACAATTTGCCCTGAGCACCCAGACATTTTAAATGAGCACATTTAACCCCGGGTTTGTACAAAATAAATGTTGAATGTGGGCCTATGTTGAATGTGGTTTAAGATGCATCTTGCATTCAAACCCATGGAGAACCATGGGACTCAATCACAATACAATTCAAAACAAAAGTGGGGCGAATGCTGATAGCAGCTTTAAAGATCACACTGGTTCATAATGTGACATGGTGACGTTTGTACATTGGACAGGTACCAAAACACAGTTGAGGTCCACACGACCATCGAAGACACTCAAGCTAATTATTCCCAACCCAAACTAACGCAAGTCCGCCCAGAGGTAACCGCTCACTGTGCACACTGGCTTTTCTTTTAAACCCACGGTGTGCAATGCACACACAACTGTCTTGCTTTCAGTTTACACGATTGGCAAAAGGCGGTCACAGTTGATTCATCTTTGTTTTGTCAGACAACAACAAAAACAACAGCTTCTGCTGAGGTGAGTTCACAGCGTGAAAGCAAGGTGGAGTCGCCGCCAAAGAAAACCAGTGAGAGAGAACGGTCTCTTCTTCACACCAAGACCAACCTGACTCGCAGTAAGTCCATTGGCAGCCTCCCAAACCGTCCCGGCAGCATCAGGGCCCTGAAGGATCTGTTTGAGTCAAAGAACGACAGGCAGCCGAAGAGCCAGAGAAGTATGAGTATGAGAAGTACGAGAGCTGGAAGCTGGGCTCTGCCTCCCAGAGCCAAGATGGCCGACGACACACCCGTGGTGAACGGACACGTGGGAGAGAGAGAGACCCCACAGAAGAAGAAAGCTGCTACTGATGCTCCTTCAGCTGATGCTAATGGTGATGCTAAGGCTAATGATATCAATGCTAACGCTAACACAAAAGAACAAGAGGTAACACAAATGTTTATCTTTGAGAAGTTTAAGACCAATGGCATAGGCTATAATTGAATGCACAATACTGTATAATAATATAATCAAACAAAATATTAGAATCAAATGCATAATAATCTGAATGCAATAATTCACAATTATTAAGTCAGAAGTCAGTGACTTCTCAATTGATTGATTGATTTACCAATTAATTTCCTAGATTTTAAAAAGTGTTTCGGTAGATTTTGACTACTATCTCTCAGCAGTTGTAACATGTTTTTTGAATGACATTTCCAGGTGGTTAAGAAGCAAGGAAGCAGGGAAAGGAGAACATCTATTGGTGGCATTGACTTTGACCAAATTGGAGCATCCCAACATGGTAAGGACTAACTAAGTACCGTTCCCACAGATGCATACATTTAGGTGTGGGTTAAGAGGGGTAAAGGATTATTGCAATCAGAACCGAGTGGATTTTTTTTTAAACATCACATTCCATTTGTGAACAAGATGTGATTTTGCCACATTCCCACTTCTCCGGAAAATGAAAATGAGTCTTAAGTAATAAAGTAGAGATCATTCAATTATTATTGCAGCACAGGGCCAAATCTTTCAGTATTTATTACCTACCAATTTTTACCTATTTTTTTCAACAATTGCAAATGAATGAGATTGGTAAACAGTAAACAGGAAGAGCTTAAGGAATTGACTTGTCACAGTTTGGGTGGTGCACATTGATTGACAACGCCTGCTGTTGGCCCGCTGGGCCACTCCATGACATAAATAGCCAGGTCACATCTTGCTACAGAGCGTGTGGTGCAGGGGACTATATCGGGGTCAGCTGTCTCTAGATCAGACATACTAGAAAGGCACAGACATTACAAGAGAGAGATGGGACAGAGTGACAACAGAGTGCTCTATAGCATGACATGGTAGTACACTGGAAGGTTCACCAGACCCCCTTTTGAAATTGAATTTAATGGACATATAGTGGCAATATATTTAAGAGCGGATACATTTACACGGGGTTTGAAGCAAGCCAGGAAGACCGGGATCGGAAAGCTGTTTATCTCTGTGAGTACTCAGGACATTGGATCTGTCTTTAGTTGGTTCCCAGGAAGCATAACATGAGGAATATGTGGTTTTTACATTTAACTTGTATACAGCTTTGTATTTTTCTTGAAGACTTGCAGTGTTGATTACATGAAGATCTATAGACCTACTTGTTATTTCATATTCAGCATGTATAGTGTAAATAGTTCACTTGATATGAAAGTAAGTCCACTGTTAGTCCATAAAGATCAGTATATTGCAATACATAAATAAGGAATACAAAATTGTTTGATTGGTTTGACATCCTTAAGATTTGACCTACATATTCCAGCTAACAGGCACTAGTATGTCTTTTGATGTACTAGTACTGTGTCTTTATGTCTTTTGAGACACATTATTTCTATTTAAAATGATAGAAGACAATTATTTCACTAGAATATAATATGATAGCGATAGTGTGTTTACATTGTATCGCTATAAATTAGTTTCACCTGAGGTGTGTGTGTGTGTGTGTGTGTATGTGTGTGTGTGAAAGAGTCGGGTGTCTCCCTGCCCACTCTACAAATGGCAGACATTTATAACTTGCCCTTGTGACAGCTGTGAAGAATCTACGACCAAATAAAATCATAATGACTATTGAACATTTCCACCCCCTTCGCTAATGCCTGTGTGCTCATGGGAATTGGGGAACTGAGTGGATTCGCTTAAGACATTCCCACGGCCCCTGTTGAAATGTTTTTGGAAGTGAGTTATTTCACACAAAAAAATGGTTTTGCTAGACAATTGTTACCTAGTCACATGACGACACCATGGCCGAAAATACCCCCTCTCTCTGATGCGTTAACATGAAGCAGCTGCCTGTTAAGTGTTTGTGTTTGATGTGAAGTGGCCTGGATCTTTTTTCCGTCAGTCTAGTCTAGACCATGCTTCAAAGACAGAAACAAATGATGGAGTAATCTCTACTGTCAAGGCAGAATTCATGATGTAATACATACTGCTTTACTGTCATTTCTATTGTTAGAGGTAATGTTTTTCTCAAAGTTAATGTCACTATTAACAGTGTACACCAACACTTAATAATGTGTGTAAGGTCTAAGGTGATCTATGTCCTTACATTTCCTGATGTTCTGCAGATGATAAGAGGAGATCCATTGCGGATTTCAGAGACAGCTCCTTTAGCCCAACCAGGCAGACGCTACCCATATCTGTGAAAGCCATATCTGCTCTTTACCTGTCTAAGACGAGGGCTGTGGAACAAACGAGGAACAACACACGACTTGTAAGTGGTGATTTGCTAAGTTTAAACACTTGGGTATATGGTCTGGCTCATCCACAACTGTTAGTTGAAAGGTTCTGAGTTTGCCCAGTCTACTTGTAGGCATCCCTGAGCAAGATGCCCACCTGCTCATTAACGACATGTATCTTAAAACAAATCAAACAAGTCACTTTGAATAAAAGGGAATTAATAGTTATTTTTTGCTCAATGCATGTATTACATGCTGGTTGTATGGTCCAGTTAATGTATATTTCAACAATTTTCTTACACTACAATTTTCTTACACAGCATACTTGTGTATGCTACATATGTGCAATATTCCTGCATTGTAGTAAATTATCTTTTGAGGATTATCGACATTCAATTCACCATTATGAGAGGCTAATTAGGTTTCTCAGTTCAAAACACATTCTACAGAAAAATAAGTGTGCTGATTATGTGTGATATGAGAAAATTGATTTATTGATTTCTTACAGGGAAAAGATCAGTCTGAATGTGCAAAGCGAACTAAACCAATCAAGGTAAGCAAAATTCAACATTTTAAAATGCCGCATGGTTAAATATAGTGAGCACTTCGTACTTAATACAGTAACTGGCTGTTTTTCACATTAGTAGTTTTCATAACAGCATAACATTACAATAACATGTTGATGCATATGAGAAGATACTGGTTAGTTTGAACATCATGACTGATGTGATATTTAATTGTAATACTGAGCATACTGGGCATGTGTTGGATTTCTAACCCTGGCATGTGGAATTCATCTGAGTTGGCATGGTAATGTATGAACGTGACTCAAGATCCTTTCGCATGGTGTTCATGATGGATTACAAAGATTACACTCATGGGACACTGACACTATTGCTTTGCTGTGCAGTCAAGATGGCCGAGGACTTTCATAAAACAAAAGACGATCTGGTTCCACTGTGTTCGGATGGCCTTGGGCCAAGAGGCGGTGGAGGACACCTCTCCGGGGGGCACGTCCAGACACCCGCCATGCCTCCGCAGCCGTCCAAAGTAATGTGGCACCAGCAGCGGCAGAAATGTGAGCTGAGAAGACTCCTCAAGCACACTCACCCAGAGCTGAAGACCCTGGATGGAGTGATGGATGAGGAATTTGCTGAGGTTCTGAGATTACAGTCAGCTGGAGAAAACGGAAATGAGGGAGAGGTCATCTTCAGACGGCGGATGTTTGAAAACTGTGCAGTGAGTGACCACAGGGGCAACCACACCCCCAACAAGCCTACAGAAGGGGGACCAGCTGAAAGAGGAGAGCTCATGAGAACCACTGCCCTGTTTGATCAGCCGAGAGTGAAGCCTCAAGAAGATGGCATCAAGGTCACGATGGAGGTCGCTGAAGGACCAGGAGGTCCTGATCTCAACTTAGAGGGTGAGGAACAGATGGTTAGAGTAGATGTTCAGTCCACCAGGAGGATGTTTGAGAAGCAGGTGGAGACCTCATGGTCAAGCCCAAAAAAGTTCAAAGGCAAATTGCAGGACAAAACTGGACAAGTGCAAGACCAGGAGACAAAGAATGACATATGTATCAAAGAGAATAAATGCAAAATCAAAAGCAGTGCATGCATCGCTGAATTCTCAGAAAATCTGAATCATGAGAAAGGAATGCAAGCTACCTATGAAAACCAGTGCACAAGCCTCAATACTTCACAATGTCTGTCAACTTCCATAGCAGTCCATACAAGTGCAAGTCTATTTCAAAACAACCCTTTCATAACAACAAACATGGAGCGAGAACAATTCCATAAGGCCAACACCCAAAACAACACCTCACCCAACAGTGACCCAACTGAAGCCAGCAGAGCAACAGAGATCTCACTGACAGCCAATGTAAAGAACAGAGCCCATCTCTTTGAATCAATGCCATTTGATAAGATCCAGCACCAGAACAAGGAAGAAATTGAAACTATAGTGGAGAGAATTAATGAAACACTAAATTCCCTCTATCATTTTAGTGCCATACATTCACATGGGTCCATCATTGAAGTGAACGAGACTATGCTAGCAAAAAAGGCTAAATATATTCTCTCCCAAACCGGACCAAAGGTACACTTAGATGATGTGGCTGAGGGCGGTGCCCAGAATTTCATTCTGCAGTTGCTGCCAAGGGCAAAGCTGAAGCCTCAAGTAGTTTATCTGAAGGAAGATAACCAAGGAAATGTAGAGTCTACCATTGTTGACTCCCCTGTCTACCAGCGTCAGTTCACCACCAACCAAGATGTAGAGTTTAAAACGGCCAATGTGGTACAGCTTATAGAAGATATGCTCATCCAAGACAACTCTTTCAGTAAAGGAGTGATTATTCAAGAGGATGAGAATGGATATTCTGACGTCACTGTTTATTCCCTCTATAATTACGCGGATGGAGATGTGAAAAGTTATTGCCCTCCCCGAGACCATTGTATGATGCCAAACGATGGAGTAGAACATACAATGGGTGAGGATTTAAAAACCAACATCCGTGATATTAGAAAGGGAGATGTTAAATCAACCATAAGCTGCCTCTTGGCATCAAATGAGGATCGAGTTGTCACAGAATCATTCAGACCTGATGTCCAGATGAAAGGAAATGTGAAACTCTTCAGGAACTGCATAGAAAAGGGTGATTACGAGTATTTGAAAACTCTTCAGGCAGAGCCCACAGAGCAAGAACTACCAGGAGTCTGCATAGAGAACGACGGTAAAATAGAAGAGCATCAACCGAATGCAGGTGGTTTAGAGCAGGCTACAGTAGAAATAAATGTACAGCCAAACAAGTTATATGCGAATCAAAGCCACGTCCAATCAAAACAACGGACCCATGATGATGTTGACCACTCAGACATTTGTAAAGGCATCATTGATGAAGAAAGGACATCTTTTGACAAATGTGACAACAGAACCACCTCAGGTCAGGTGCCAAACATCCAGAGTGAATATAGCACTCAAGAGCAACAGAAGATATGTGACGTCAGGAAAGCACCACAAGGGTCAACTCTATGTGCCGATATACAGGGGGAGGACATAATCACTCAAGCTGAGTTAGTTGAAGCTGTAGATGATGAAGATGAAATCTCCATCCTTCAAGCTGCAATCCATAGCCTTCGACAAGCTACACTTGATGCTAAGGCTCTACATCGCGCAACACTAGAGAAGGAACAAGCATTAAGTCAAGAAATCCCAAAGCAACAGATAACTTCTAGTGTAGAATCTGATCCTAAGACTGTAGACATGCAACCAGGAATCCCTCAACAAAATATGCAAGATGAAAAGATGTGCTGTGAAATAGAACCACCTACATCAGGATCCAGCATTTCCGCAAAACATGAATCAGAAGGACAACACAAGCATATAAGTTCTGCAGACCTTCAGTCCCAAGAAAAGCCTTCTTCTACTGATACTGGGGCTGACCGAATATCAGACGATCTCCAGATAGATCGCTTAGAAGCTGTGACTATGTCAGTACAGAGTTCTGCAACAAAAAGCCAGGAAGAAGAAAGTGAAATGGTTTTTAGTCTTCAAGCAGCCTTAGATTCCTTGGCAAGGTCGAGTGTTAATGTCAGCAGAGGAGATTTCAGAGCAGCCATGATATACAGAACTTCCAACAAATCTAACAATAAACAAATACAAAATGTGGATGAGGCATCCTCTAATAAGTCCACAGAAATACAGTTGAGCTCTTCAACAGAATCTAAACCAAACCAACGTGAAACATTTAGTCCTGTAACTGTGGTCAATCTGGCCACTGAAGACGTGGATGGAGTAAATACTAAATTAGCCTGCCCAGATAAAACCGCCAAAGACCCAGCCAAACACAGCACCTCAAAAAACAATAAGGGGCCTGTTGGTCCTAAACCAGCCCTTCCGCCTAAACCTGAGCATTTAAGGGTGAAACATGCGGATGAGCAGCCAACTGGTCCACAGCATCTTAGGGATGATATAGAAAACAGTACTCTGGTAGCTGAGATGAAAATACCTTGTAAGGAACAGCAACATCTTGGGGTATCAATGCCAAATAGAGATGTGCCCAGGAAGGGTATGTCTGTGAAAGCCACAGATTCACCTTCAAGTGTTTCTGATTCTGAAAAACCTGAAGTATCTGAAAAGGTTGTGGAAGCTAGTATAGATTACAAAATACAATCAAACAATCAAGTTGAGATAAATGAGAGGGAAGTAGATGAGGAGAAAATTGATTTCCATAAGTCACTTAAAAAATTCGACCAAGAAATTGAGGTTTCGGTGAAAACTGCCCCTGCCAAGCCAAAAAGATTGAGAGCAAACCAAATCAACGGCACAACATCCAAACAGACATCTAGGGACAATGTGGAACCCAAGCAACATCTTACGCATCCGTCATGTGGTAAGTCAAATAACTGCGACCAGATTTTTGACAACAGTAAAACCACCAGTGATTGGAAACAAGGAAGCCAAGTTGTGATGCGGGAAAAGAAAGTGAAAATGGAGACAGAGGACGAAAGGCGCCTGAGGCTGTCCGTTCACATGGATGAGATCGTTAGAGGAAACATCACCGCAGCCATGGAGATATTTGATAATTTGCGCAAACAAGAGGAACTGCAGGACATTCTCAATACAGTTGAAGAGATTGAGGAGGACACCAGTGCTGTGGACGTTGGGGCTCTCAGGGGGATATTTGAGAATGTGCCAGCCTGGGTTGTGGCAGCTCAGCACAAGAAAGAAAAACCACCAACGGTAGAACAGCCAGTCGAGAGGTCATTATCAATTAAACATGATGCTGAAAACATGTTCTCAATGGCGCATGTTTTTGGAGATCTTGAAAGAGCAAGTGAGGAGATCATGAATCTAAAGGACCAGACCTTGGCCAGACTTCTGGACATTGAGGATACCATAAAGAAAGCTCTGTATTCTGTCTCGACTTTGAAATCCGACTCAGACATTGCAGGTTTATCAGGCCTGTTCAAAGAGTCTTTGGGGAAAGTGCATGGTTCTACAACGCCCGGCAACATAAGGAAAATTAGCATCGGATCAAGCAAAATGAAGACTCCTCAGCGACAGGAAAGCACTACTACCGCTATGAGAGATATGGGTGCCACATACGACCAGAATAGTGAAGCAGACGTAGCCTGTGGAAAACAGCTAGCTAGTCCTCCATGCTCACCTGCCTTCATCTCTATTGAGTCTGCAGTGAGAAAGAATGATGAACCACAAGTGCAAACAACCGGAACTACGAAGTGCCCCACCTGTCAACACAGCCCCAAGACCGAAGAGAAATTCCGGACGACCACAAACCTAAAATGCAACGGTCCAGCTCACTGCAAAACAAAGGATCCTAGCCCCTTTACACCACGCCGTAAGATCAGCATGATTGAGGTACAGACCGACCCAAAGGGGAACAGTGTAGTAGGTACCAAGACAGTTACCGAGAACTTTGAGAGGAAAGATGAGCTAGGTAACCGGTTTTACTCGACCAAAACGTCCACAGTTGTGACTTCTGAGCCAGAGATCATGACATCCATGGGGCAAATAACGCACCCTATAACGACCAGTCCAGCCACATATCAAGTCACCACATATCCAGAGGTCCGGCTTCCCATTAACAGTAGACCTTGATTTTAAAGATCAAAATCCATTCACAAATAATGTACAGAAGTCACCAGATATCTTTAGAAGTCTTTATTCCCATTAACAGTGACACTGATTTTAAAGTTTAGGACATAGTATGTATATAGATGTATCTATTCACAAATGACTCAATAAAAGACCTATGAACACATTTTCTTTCTCATGATCATACAATAGGTTGCAGTGTATTGCATTGACAATTCAGAATCTCAGTTTATTTATTGTTTCACAGGTTTATTTGTTTAAAGTTAGGATGTGTACAAACTTGTTTTTGTAATGTATGTTTTTGACCAGATTCAAAATTAAATATAGATTGTTGGTTTTCCTCTTGAATGTAATTTGAGTTATTGGTTATCTATTTTCCTATCATGCATGCTTTTGTTATCCCTCAACAGTTTCAAGCATCTAGTCAAGAAATGTGTTCAGCTTGCTTGAAACCTGTTTATCCAATGGAGAAAATTGTGGCAGACAAACACATTTTTCACAAAACGTGTTTCTGCTGTAAGCATTGCAAGAAAACACTAAGGTGAGGTAATGGGTACAATACTCAATACTATAAACTAAGAAATCATAATAATCCTTATTTTTATTTTTTTTGCTTTCTGAATACTTAATATAACAATTACAGTATATTCAAGGCTTTAAGGTTAAGGTGAGGTAACAGCTCCAATCATATTAAATCAACAGCTTTGTTTAACTTTCTAATTATAATTAATTATATTCTACATATAATTAAGTCTTTAAATTTAAACTAGAAAAATAATACTCCAAATGTATCATGACTAACGATTTTCGAATAAACTGAAAAAAGTTTGTTCAGCTAAATCTGTTCTCAGTGCGGACAGTTCAGTTCAACTAGTTAATGAAGATATTTAACTATATGTCACTGACAACCTGTGTTCTATTGTAGCATGCAAAGTTATGCCCCTCTGCATGGCAGCTACTACTGCATATTTCACTACCAGCAGCTGTTTAGGAGGAAAGGAAATTACGACGAGGGCTTTGGTCACACGCAACACAAGAGCCGGTGGCTTCTGAAGACAGCCTTCGATGAATCTGAGGCGTAACATGATTTTATTATCATCGTAATGGTGCAAGACAAGTACAAAGTAGCATCAAGGTAATAATGATCTAAACTGTGTCAATGCATCAAACAAACAAGCATACTTTATTGTAAGGCACTGATGATGGCTATGTTTGTTGTAAGAATGATAATGTGTGATGTGTGTTTTCTCAAAAACAAAAACATCCAGAAAGGAAGCAATTTGATCAATCATAACAAATATATATGTCTAAAAATCTTTGAGTCTTAATATTTATATAAAATCAATAACTTTTCTGTGACTCCAATGTATTATGTCATAGTAGCAATTCCATGTATTACTATTTGAGATTTTCTGTTGTTGAGGAACTATGAAAGCAACAGTTAATTTTTTTTGTTGTAAAATGATTATGATTTAAAAGAATCAATCATTTTAGGCTTTCCATTACTGTATCATCCTCACAGGGGAATTCAGCATCAGAACTCCCATCCTGTTGGTTTCTTAAATTAAAAAAAACAGCAATGAAAAATGTAAATAATGTAACATTTGTAATCTTTTTTTCTGTTTAAATAAAGGGTGATTTCTTTGGCCAATTCACACTCTATATACTATTTTACTATTTAGTCATTCTTGCTTAAGGCTTATACCTACAGGTAGACTGCTGTGGACATTGGGGTTCGAACGTCCTCTCTACCAAAGAAAGGAATCTCTGTCTGTGTGTGTGTGTGTGTGTGTATGTACTGTATGTCCTTCACATATCTCGAGAACCGTTCATCCGATCTACTAAACACTTGGCGGGTGTATGGCTGAGGACCCAAGGGTGTCAAATTTAGTGCAATTTGGACTTGCGACAGGGTTAATATTAATAAACTTTGAATAAACAAGCGGTTGAGGCGGGGCTTCCTATTAACTGTTACACCGCCGGACGGCATGCTGGGTACAGCTCGCTCTGTGTCGCTCGCTACAGTACAACACATGACGAAAGAGAGACTGGAGATTTTACATTGAAGCATAGTGTTGTACATTTCAAGCCACTTCTCACTTTTGGCATGAGCGCTTTAGTTCCATAAAATAGACTGGTTCCAAATAGCTCAATAGCCTGGTCTCAAATAGCTAGCTGTTAGCAATGACAGCAGCCAGTTGATTATCTCATGCTCGCTATTAAGTTGAACACTATCTAACTCAGGAGGAAGGAGTCTCTGTCTGTCTGTCCTTCGATTTTCTCGACAACTGTTCATCCGATTAACTTCACACTTGACATTTTGAACAGGGACTGCACTAGTTGTTGTAAAAACACCATATGTGGACTGACCTTTGTTCGGTGTGGTCCTGAAGTTCCATATTGAGGGTCTCAGGAAGCAGAAAGCAGAGGATCCCAGCTATTAAGGGAATGGTGCCATACAACACCATAGGGATGGCAGAGTGGTAGACGTCTAGCATCCTAATGAGAGGGGCCAGGATGCCCCCCACACGAGCACACATGTTGTTCAGACCTACCCCACTCTGCCTGCCAGGAACAATAAGCATCAATCAAAAAAACATGTGAATGCAAATGATTGGGGAAATATATTTTTGTAACGCTAATATACTATACTGATTGAGGGATTGATTTTAAAGTACATGTAAACACTCCCACAAGCCCACTACACAATCAACAAAAATCCACAATAAGCTTTTCTGTACAACCAGGAAGTTCCTCTACAATAGCCAGCATACCCACATGCCCAGTTACTCTGTATATCCATATCTACCTGCACTACACTTTACACTTCTTAATGTATGTTGTGTCTTACCTTAGTGTAGTGGGGTATATTTCCGTAGTGTAAACATAGATGACGGAAAAGGCAGCGCTGGAACCAAACTTCCCAAGTACAGCGATGACTGTCATAGCCACAGGAAAGTCTGAGGGTCAAAATTAATCATTACATATGCTATATAAATATGCATTCAGCTGATGTTAACATGCAGAAGGTTTGGCTAATAGCTACCATTTGGAATAGCAAGCATCACAAGGCAAGCACTGCCAGTAAAGAACATAGTCGCGGCTTGACATTTTCTCCTCCCAAAGTACTCAATGAGTACAACGCTGCCCATGCATGCAGGAATGTCTACAAGGCCAAAAATGAACTGAGTGAGGTAGATATCCATGCCAAAATTGCCAACATTTAGGCTTATTCCATAGTACACCACACTCGCGCCGAACCTAGAAACAGAAGTGAGGTCACATGGTAAAAGTTAGATTGACAAATATAATGATCATATGCATGTACATTTTACTGTAACGTAAAGGTTCATTGTCGTGATTTTCAATTGTGTTTCAAAGACTTTTCTTATACATATGTCATACTCACCACAAAAAGCTCATGATGAGAACACGTTTTCTTAAATATGACACCCTGAACATGTCCAACAGGCCTGCTTTTTTTGATATGTTCTCAGGCTCCAAGTCAGTCTCCAACTAAACAAGGAAATGGTCAAGGTTGTTTTTGATGTCTACCAAGCATACTTATTGACTGTGGATGTGTTTGCTATTGGAGGAGGTAGAAGTGTGGCATAGGTCGCTCACCTCGCTGAGCACGGCTTCAGAGATTGTTCTTCCATTCACCCTGGCTGCCCTCAGGACCTCCTTCTGCGCCTCCTTCACCCTCCCCTGGGTCATGAGCCAGCGGGCTGATTCAGGCAGGAGCCTGGGAGGTCATACAGGTCAAACATAACCAAATCTTACCAAATCACTGAAGTACAAAAGTGTTTCCAAACCTTTGGTGTCGGGACCCCACTTGGGGTCGTCGGGTATACATATGGGGTCGCAGGAGATTGCCAACTTATAAGCTATAGATATTTCATCGTACATTTTTTATCACAAAAATAAAAATGCTAAAGGTTTGAAAGGTCTCATAAAGGTGTGGCTAACGATTCATAGCCAAAAGGGAATTACTATTATTAATAATTTGGTGTGGCACAATATGCACGTGTCACTGTGACATGATAAACATGATAACATGGGCTATTGTGATATTATTATGATAGTATAATAGTATAAAGATAGTATATTATGATAGTAGGAGGCTTAGGGTTACACTGTAGTACAGAAGGGTTAACAGACCAGTATGCAGCTAGAAGTAGCAGGACAAGAGGGCTTGAGAACACCAGGTGTAGAATCCTCCATTCACGGATAAAATAGGCAACGCCTGACATCAACATCAGTCCAACAGAAAAAAAGGCAAGGGCAGAGATGGTGATGAAGCCTCGTTTAGAGATACAGGTCCACTCCGCCCCTTTAAAGCAATAACACAATAACAATACAAGTCATTTCACTGAAAGATGCATGCCTGTCATTTGAAAAAGTAAATTAAGTGAGTGAGAACAAAATGCTACTTTTAGTCAGAATCCAGACCTTCCAGAAGAGTTAATATTTATAATTTTTTTAAAAAGTGGTTTATGTGACCTCTTTGCAAATATGTACTATGAAATTGGTGTCTAGTTTTTTATTTTGAGTATACCCTTTACAGTTTTTGTAATGGAAGAAAACAGATTTTCTAACATAAACAAATAAAAACTATCATTTGTATTTACTGATTAATTAATCATTTACTTATTAATGATTCATTTATTACTAATTATGTATTAAATAATAATGCATAATTCAATATCTTCTTGCTGACGGTTTACTGTATTGTCCTGATTTAAAAAAAATAAGGACATGTGGTCTACTCACCTAAGACAAATACATTAATTGAAATGCCAGAAACTGCGGCAGCAACTACAAATCGAAGAGCCATGTAAACATAGATGTGTGGTGAGAAAGCAGAGGCAACACCAAACAAGAGTTGGATTAACATAGCGAGTAGGACCACAAACCGACGCCCAAACCTGCATCAAAAAATCAAAGGTGAAAACAATGGCAATTATTCACGTAAAATACCAAATTACGCTATTCCAATAGATAGACTTTTTGCATTACCTTATTTAATTTACCATGTTTATTCAAATTATATATTTTTGTCATTTTTATAATGAAATTAATGAGTTCATTAATTATTTTGGAAATATTTGTATATTTGTATAGTATATGATCATTTGTCTTTTTTGTTTTCATGATGTGAGTATAAATACCTGTCAGCCATTGCTCCAAATACCAGCCCTCCAAGCAAAAGTCCTGCCATGTAAATGGACTGTGTTGCCTCGTTTAAACTTCTGTTGTCACACACTAGATTAAACTAAGCAAGGAGAAGGAGGAAGAATACAATTATATTCATATAAAACAAACAACACTACAACAAACAACAAAAATCTGCTCCAGTGGCGCCTGCATAATTATTTTTGTTTGGAGTCAGTGAAAGTCGTAGGGTGGCCACTGGCCAGTAATTTTAGTAGGGTGGTCACCCCTTGGAGGCACCCTTCCTGATTTGTGAGACTAGACGATCCCTGCTCGTCACGGTAAATGCAGCCAGCGTAATTGTACTCGCATAGTAGGGGTAGCAGATGTACTTCTCCAGACGGCAGGAAGCTTAAGGATCGGGGTCCTAACCTCCTAACACGATTTGTCTCTAAACTGCTTCAAACAGGAGTAGGAAGGTAGGGCTTCAGGATTTTGCAGTGTCACAGGGTCACAGTAACATGAAGTATTTGGTTAGGGATGTGTGTTGTCCTAGTGGCTGCATAAGTGTGCATATAAATGTAAACCCACCTGGGCAGCTACCCTCACTTGTTTTAGAAAAAGCACGCCCCTACTCAGTAGATTAAATAAATCAATGGCAAACTTAATAGTTGACCAGCTAAGTAAAAATACATTTATTTCACACTAGTACAATTAGGACTGGAAGGAATACAAAGTTAAATCAAATATTTCAATCACCATGAAATAATTGTCCCTTAAATGCATTCAAATTATGCTTTAAACTCCCTCACCTAACCAGCCAGCTAAACCACGAGCGCTCGAGAAACTCAATATGTTCAACGAGACTGAAGTTGGCTACTTATTCGCCAGCTCCTTATTCAAAAATGTCAGTCCACCTTAAATGGCCGCAATAACGTTATTTGGCCTGTAGATGGCTCTATTCAGTGACTAATTTCTGTCCTGTACTGTAGAAGAGGCCTCTATTGAGAGATTTCTAAAATGACTACTGTAATCTGTTATGAATATTCGGTATTCAGAAAAATAAAACAAACAATGACTGTCCAGTTTGCATTTTTTCAAGATGAAAAGCTACTATATGAAGTGAGAAATACAACATGACAAGATGGACTAATTAAATGAGAAAAGCAAAAAGTGATTGCACTTTCTGCATAATTGTCATGACTTTACTGTAGCATTTCTTCTCATTGTGTCACTGCAATTTTTCCATAATTGCTATAGCCCACCCCCTTTATTTTGACAATTGTGTCT
>OMKN01056100.1:0-13921 GCA_900302345.1 Melanonus zugmayeri | reverse complement strand
ACAGACGTTTAGAATGACATGTGTTTGTGTTTGATTGACCTGCTAATATATCTGTTACAACATATCTGTTATTAATATATCTGTTCTTAATGAATTCACTGGCAGTCGCTTTGGATAAAAGCGTCCACTACATGACTACATGGTGAATGGTGTTCTGTTGTATCCATACAATCTGTGTGTAGTCGACTTTTAGAAACAATAAAATCAGAAAATCGTCTCAAACACACAAGACACAAAACACGACGAGACACACACAAGGTACGACACACACACACACAACAAGACACACACACAAGGTACTACACACGAGGACAACAGATGGTTGGACACCCTTTAGAGATGGTCCAGGATTCAGCCAATCACTGATACTGTATTCTAGAGATGGTGGGGATTCAGCCAATCACTGATACTGTATTCTAGAGATGGTGGGGATTCAGCCAATCACTGATACTGTATTCTAGAGATGGTCGGGATTCAGCCAATCACTGATACTGTATTCAGAGGAAGTCAGAGCCTTTAACTACGCCCCCAAACGTTCCAATCACCAGTTCCACACCACCGCTTTTTTTGTAAGAAAAAAGCTCCTGGATTTTCTATACTTTTAGAGTTGGGGTGCTGAAAAGGAGATAATTAAAGTGCACATTTCATGAGTGACATGGCATGCATTCAGGTATCGTTCTGTATCCATGAGACTATACATGTTGGGGCATTAGTAGCTCTGCAGGCATTAGGCTTTGTCTCATGCTTTGTCTGTGATTGAATGGTCGTTACTGGAGTTGTAATGGGTGTGCTGGGCTCACAGAACCTCAGAGACTAACCTTACTTCCAGAGTCCTTGGCTCCGCATTCCCCTTTATCGTACCACCATTTGTTTTTCAGCTTGTCTAAGATGCCTTGCTCACTGAGTTTCAATACTGCGAGGTTTACAGGCGTTCTTCATTGGAACATAACATAAATAACATTATCAATGTTATTTTATGTTATTATTACATTTACACTGCTTTGCTTTTTTTCTATCTCTCTCTCATCTTATCATGAATTTCTCTTTCACATCTTTCTGTTGTCAGGGCGATGGACCTTGATGCGCCATTTGGCCTAAGCAAACGCAAGTTTTGCAGAGCCAAATGTGCATCAACGTATCGCCGCAAGTAGGCAGCAAGCATGGCAGGGTGGCCGTGGGAACGGCCCTGGAGGGGTCCAATAGGACGGGGGGGTTGGGTCTATGTGTAGCCGTGGTAACTGGGGTTGCTGTGGGGAGCGCCCCCCTGGACTGGAAGGCCAGGAGGTGCTCGGTTTCTGTGGCGTCTTGCTGCCTACTTGTGGAGTTGGGAGTGAGTTACCATCTCTGCTCACTGGGGCTTCACCTTGGAATCACCTCCACCGCTGCCGCACTCTCCTTTGTCGTACCACCATTTGTTTTTCAATTTGTCCAACAGGCCCTGCTCGTTCAGTTTTAACACTGCGAGGTTAACCGCGTTTCTTGAAACAATAGAACATAGCTTGTAAGACAGGGTCACTTAGCAATCCGTCCAAATGTCTCTTTGTTTGTTTTTTAGAAAAAAATATTCAAAAACTATGTGGTCCCCTGCTGTGTTTTGGGGAAGCAGGACTACAGGAGATAAGGCTGGTAGGCTGGTAGGCTAGCTGGCTACAGCGGTGGACAACATTAATACAACTGTCTTCACTACAAGAGAGATAGCACAACAGCAGTCATGAGAACAATGGTTAGAGTAGAATACAGCATGCAACATCTTCCAAGCAACACCATTCATTCTACAGCATTAGCTCTCTTAGCATTTAGGGCAAAATATTACTTATTTTCTAAACTAAACAATATTCAACAAATCAGCTGACATCTTAACTCATGGTACAGAAACCCAAGCAGTGCCACAGTTAGTATAGGAAAACAGTTTGGTGGTTTGAAATGGTCAAATTCATGTCCGCAAAGCGAATTCTATGTCGTCGATCCTTTATCAAAAGTTGTGTACTGGAAGGGTTTCGCAAAACACAATAGGCAAGCAAACTTTAAACACAACATTTCTATCTAACAAGTCTATACAAGTTATGCAGTCTAAACGATAGCCTGACCAGTCACTCAGTCATCCCAGGTTAACACATTAGACAACATCATGTAGTAGTTAGTAGACAGGGGACCTCACATAGCAATAGAATAACTAATAAACATAAATTACACTCAGAATGTTGAAATATATTTACATATAGAATGATTAATTCAAATTGATGATAATTATTATCAATAGATTATATCATTATAAATGACATTTTAAAAACAAATTAAAAATATATTTTTTTGCAATTTATCGACTTACAATAAATTGCAAGGGCTTTAAGCTACTCTGGTAAGACTAGGTTACCTTGGTTCTATACAAACCACAGTATCTAGGGTGGGTCTGGGACTAGCTAGGGTACATCAGGGTAGGTGGGATACTATAACAATATGGGACACATTGTTATACTACTCCACCCACCTTAATGAAGATCCTTTGGGCGTAGCGATTCCGTAGCCCTTGGAGTCCAGGTTGCCTCCGACCTTCATGGTGTCACAGGGCTTGCGCTGCTCGATGTACTCGTTCATGGTGGACTCCAGCAGGTAGGCGTACTTCCCCTTGGACTTGCGCACCCTCACCACGCCCTCGGCCGTGGTCTTCACGAACACGGAGGGCTCCGCGCTGCGCATGTATGTCCACATCTTGTCGAACAGGGCGATCTTGGAGCGCTGCAGCGGGAAGTAGAGGGAACATAAGCGATATGATGGGTTTGTTAGGCAACTTGGAAAACAACACTTTGAAAACCAGTACCATCTTATCTTATTTTCAACCAATTTCAAGTATTATTGAGATTCATATCGTTTTTTTGTACCGTTTCAAGCACACACCGCAGACAAGATGATGAAGAGGAAGAAGAGGAGGAAGAGTTCCTTACCCTGAAGAACTCCTTGGTGGATCCAGAGTCCAGTGTCCCGTAGGCAATCTCCGTCTGTTTGGCCAGGTCCTCAGCGCTCTCAATGGGAGACACCATGCGCTCCACCGTGAGGAAGGCGGCCAGGTTGGCCGTGTAGGAGGAGATGATGATGAGGGTGAAGAACCACCACACGCCCCCCACGATGCGGCCCGACAGAGACCTGGGGGGGGGGGACAGGAGACAGGACACACATGACAGAAGCCAACAACCACGTGATGGGGCCGGTTAGCGTTGACCTGGTGACCAGCAACAACGGTTTATAGGGAAGAGCTAAGCATGGTTAGCTTGAAGACTAAACTAACACAAAATGCATTTTTCAAGTGATTAGATGGTGTTAGATGAATGCTGGTCATCAGAAGTGTTGTACACAGAGTCTAACGGCCGGTCTGGAGGTGGGTACCTGGGCGAGATGTCGCAGCCTTGTCTCATGAAAGCTCCCAGTGAGAACCACAGGCTGTTGAAGATGCCAAACTCGTTGGTGGACTCGTTGGTCTGGATCTGCCCATCCTCGTACTCCTCTGTGTGCCACTCGTAGGGGCTGAAGCGGCTGACCAGGAACAGCACCACGCTGACGCCGATGTAGGCGAACACGATGCACATCCAGATCTCGTAGGCCAGTGGGTCCAGGAAGGAGAACACACCGGGCTTGGACTTCTGGGGCTTCTTGATCATGATGGAGATGCCCAGAGACATGAAGGGCTTGGAGAAGTCAATCACCTCTTCTCGGACCAGCGTGATGGTGAGGGGAGCCACCGCGATGTCAGCTTTCTGTCCAAACACAAAGGTCACAAGGTTCAAAGGTGACAAGGTTCAAAGGTGACAAGGTTCAAAGGTCACTAGGTTCAAAGTTCACATGGTTCAAAGGTCTGTGGTGGAAAAATCCTTACATAGCTCTGTTTTATACTTTTAAGGTTTTCTGTATCTCTTCATTAAACTTCTCCTTGAACACTAGTATCACGTGAATTGGCTCCTAAAATCAGTTCACGTCACACTTCACCTTTTGGCCCTCTGATAAGCAAGCTGACCCCCTATCTGTTGACGTGTCACATCACACTTGGGCATCACACTTTGACCCCCCTCTGAGAGGTGTCTGACCCCCACCCTGTTCTTCATCACCTTTTCCCCCCTTCCTTATGTTTCTTGAGTTGTGTTTATTGCATCATGTATCCATTTGTTTCTTTGTTTAAGGGGATACCCTTCCTGTGAGGGGGTGGAATTGTGTTTAAAAGACTCTGCATACATTAAATACTGTCCATAGACGCAATATCTGTAAATTGCCATGACAATTTTGGGGGCTCGTCTGGGATTCCTAACCTAAGGATTCGACAGACTATTACTCCAAACAGGTTAACCGTGCACAGCTGGAGACTGGGTCCCAGAGCTCTACCTTGCCACCAGATGACTGTAACCAGCTTACTGGGGTGAGACAAGGGCGCCTGTGGAGAATAGACTGGAATACCTCAGTATGGGATCTCGAAAGAAAAGGAATCTGGACAGGTAAGATGACAATACTTAATACCATTTTAGGAAATAGTATTGGACTGGAAAAGGCCTACAAAGTAAGTTGGACTTACTACGGAATTATTCGCTAAAGGACTGATGGGTTTATCAATAGTACTGGGTACATTGATTGAATAAAAAGAGCCTGGGACTCGACAGGGAGGGACCTGTAATGAAGTAGATGAACGATAAGAATAATAAATAATTGCTTGTAACAATAATAGTGATATACTAATAGGCCTAAATAATAATAGTAATAATATCATAAATAATAAAAGCACTATAAAGGGATGCTGTTGGTTGTTAGGAGCGAAAAAGAGAAACGTTAAAACATGTTGGTACGCATTTCATATGTGGGAGAGATAGGGCCAAGATAGAAAAAAAAATCAGCTAGGGACAGCCGCGAGTGTAGAGAGTGTAGGGAACTTTAATCTGAATGTCTCCCGAGATACAGATCTGGATCTGGACTGCATCAGCGGACCACATGCGAATGCTCCACCGCCTCCAGCATATGACAACACCCAGGCCGCTCCACCACTCGGCCCATACCCAGACTTGGAGGAGGAAGTCAAAACCACCCAGGGGGTTACCACCCGCAGCCAGACGCAGGTCCAGCGATCTAACCGGCTGGCTTTCACATCAACCAAATGGGGAGCGGCCGCGGACCGATTGAGGGGCCAGATGGAGGCATCCCCCCAATACACACCATTCAAGGATGGCAAGGATGGACTATTTCCCGTGGTCGAAGTCCTGAACCCTCAGGATGGCAATCCGGCATACGTCTTTCGCACATGGAGACCCAGTGACATTAAAGACATGGCAGAGTGTCTCCCTGACCTGACCGTTGTGGGGGGGGGGCAGCTCTGGCCATGGCGATTGCTGAGATGGTCTATCAACACAAACCATCCATCAGAGAAGTACGTCAAGTCTGTTGGAGCAGATTGGGCCTACGGTCGCATTCAAGGCAACATTCCTGCGAGAGACCAGCCGGATGTGCTGTTTGATTGGGCCCAGGCATCTCGGTACCAGGCCCTGGTGGAAGGACTGTGAGTGGGCCAGAGATGCGTTCCCCCTTATTATGGACCGGATCAGTGTTCGTGATTTCAAGCAATGCAAGGGCGAGAAAGTGGTCGATCTCCTAGATCAGTTAGAGAAGGTATTCCAGACACATGGAGCCTGTGCCAACGGACAGACGAGAACAGACTCCGTACGAGGATGCCATGACGCACGCGCTGCTGGATGCGTTGGATGAAAGTTTATCGGCATTCGTAAAGAGACATTGCATCGGCTGGCGTACCGCCAGGCTCACCATGAGAGTGAGTCATGCCAACCACGCAGAAGATCTCAGAGATAAACAAGAAAAGAACAGCCAGAAGAAGGAAGCGATGACTAAAAAGCTTCAACTCGCCCAGCTGGAGGCCCTGCAGAACCCTGTGCCTACCCATCAATACCAGGACCAAAGAGGCAACCTGTCAAGAGGGAGAAGCAGGTTCCGTGGGGGAGCCAAGGGACGAGGACAGACACAAAGCAGGGGTCGGGGACGTTGGAACCCTGAGCTGGCTGCTTCCGCTGCTGAGCCATGGACCATTGGGTCAAGGATTATTACCAGATAGAGGAGAGAGACAATGAAATGAGCGGCTGGCAACACGCACCAACACGTAATGTGACTGTAAATCACCCGAGAGGCAGAGGTGGACGGGGGCATTCATATTGACGGGACGCTGGAGCAGGCCAGATCCAAGGAGAGGGTATGAGCACCAAAACACAAACACCACACACACCACACATCTGAAATTGTAGGGTTTGCGTCAAAGTGATCACAAACATCACACCCCGATGATTGTATGGTTCTCACCAGCCTTACGTGACCTGATCAGCTCCCAAGAACGACTATAATTGTAACCGGTAAAGATACAACATTCTTAGTTGATTCAGGGGCAACATTCAGTGTTGTCCTCGAAAGAATGGACAAATGTAATGAAATTAAGAGGTCGATATGTACATGTGGTAGGGGCGAGCAACTCAAACATTATTTTCTTCTGTAAAACAATGTCCGATAAATCTGTTGAGATCTAATGTGTCGCCTAGGACTGAGTGTAATTTGCACCAACGCGGTTACCTCCGATGCAAGCCCCGCAATTCAAGCATACTCGTGTGCGTTACGCTCACCAGGATATTTTTATTCGCAGGACTTGTTCTCAGAGGAATTGGGGTCGATAGCTGACATACTGATAACAGACGCACATCACTGTATGCAGAGTCAGCCAGAGGTACAATACATGCCCACAGATGATTTGCATTGTACTGCAAGAGTGTCTTATGATGGACGATTACCATAATTTGAGGAATTATGGTTTAAAGGAGCAAGTACAACGTCAACCTTAATGGGGCAAATCTTGCTTTGGAATGAGAAGTTTTGCTTGTTAAAGGTATCCTATTCTGATGGAGTTCAAAGGTTTTATGGGGTTGCTGGTTCAGCACCACGTGTCCCTAGCAAAAAACCCCGACATGACATGGGCTGAATTAGGCTTATGGGCTGTCAGGGGGGGTGACCCATGTGATTGGATAGCAGATGGCCCTGAGGGACAGTATTTCTCCCCCGCAACTGGGTTGAGACAGAGTGTGGGGTGGAGCTTTCAAAACCTGACACTCAGTACACCAAATGGGTGACAGCAGGGAGTCACAGGAGTTTGTACTCCCACAGATGACATTGGACGACCCACGATTGGCTGGGGTCCCTCCCAACCTGTGAGCTAAAAATAAGTATGACGTGGGCCGCATAAAAAAATTTGGAGCCCCTAGTGGTGACTCCCAAATCAACTTACAGGCCAAGACAACGTGCATGATAATTTAGCTCATTTAGTCCTTCCGGGGGGAAGCATATTGATTCAATATGTAGATGATCTCCTGGTATGTTCTCTCAAACCTAAGGTGTGCGAACAGGACACTATTGTGTTGTTACAGTATTTAGCCAGCCAGGGCCACAAGGCCAGTTTAGCTAAACTACAGTTTGTGATGCAAAAGGTAAAATTACTGGACCACATCCTCACACCAGATGGCAAGTCCCTTAGCGAGGACGGGATAGAGGCAATCCAAGCTATGCCAAAACCGGTTACAAAAAAACAAATGATTGTTTTTTTGGGAATGACGGGCTACTGCAGATAGTGGATACTTGATTATGCAAATTTAGCACAACCACTCCAAGACAATAGGGAGGGGAGAACCTAGTGTCTAACAGGCGGCGCTGGAATTGCAAGGTTCCGAGGGCACGTTAAAGACGGTTTATAGTGCTGGGGAGGAGACTGAAGGCCCCCGTGTCTGATGAAGTATGAATGGACATACTGCCGTGGTACCGTCTAGTTGGCACACCTGTCATATGCAAGTGTGGGGGCAGTGCGTGGTACGTGGATGACAGTCCACACCTAGCAGGGGGGCGTAAGACGACCTCTGTGAACAGGTGAGGCTGGTGAAAATGGTCAAAGTTTCTAGACCCATAGCAAGGTGGGCTAGGGATCAGACTGTCGGTTCCTAACTGGGTGGTTGATAGCCATTACAGAGTCCTGAGTAGCAGCAGGACTAGGGATCGCTATTGACTGGGTCACCGGCCGGTCGGAGAGTAAGACCATAGAGATGGCATGTACAGTCAGGCCACTATAAGCTGAAACTGAAGTGAGTTAGTAAGCGAATAGTGCTCTGTGATGGGTTTTGAAAAGAAAGCACTGGGAAGCAGAGAAGCTGAGGGTTTTTCGCTCAGAGGAGTCTGGGGGGAAGGAACTCGGCGGAAAGAAATCCAGCCTGGGGCTGCACCCTAGAGGTAGGGAGGCTCAAAGCATTTAAGTGCACACGCGGCCATGGCCTGACCCCGACGGACCCCATGACGTGGACACCAGCAGCAGATGCTGCTTTCATACGACTTAAACAAGCCCTTATGACCGCGCCTACTCTAGGTTTACCAGACCATACCCAGCCCTTCACACAGACTGTGGGGGAACAAAATGGTTACATGACATCAGTACTATTGCAAAAGCATGGGGGCAAGATGTGTCCCATTGCCTATTTCTCATCCAAATTAGACGCGGTGGCAGCTGGTCTACCACACTGTTTGAAGGCAGTGGCAGCAGCAGCAATGGAATGTAATCCACAAACCCCCTACTGGTGGTTGCCGCCAGTAGGGGGTTAGTGGATTACATTCCATTAACTTTGCTTGTACCCCATGAGGTTTCATCTATTTTGCTAACACAAAAGACATCACACCTAACAGCATCACGATTCCTGTCATAGGAATCGAAACGTGTTGCTTTCCATGCCCAACATTGTTTTACAGACGTGTACAGCATTGAATCCGGCCACCCTGCTGCCCACCTTCAAAGATGGGGAACCACACGACTGGGTGGCCACCATTACTGAGTTGTGCACACCACAAGTGGACCTAACAGCCACACCACTGCCACCTGGGAACGATGTATTGTATGTTGATGGTTCTAGCCGGAAAAACCCGACTACAGGTATTAATGAATGTAGCTGTCGCCAAGGCCTTAATAACAGAAATCATCCCGATATAGGGAATACCAAAGAAATTGCCCAGTGACAATGGTTCATATTTTGTGAACCAAGCCATCCAGCAGTTGTCTCAGTATGTGGGAATTGACCTACCCACCCACTGTGCGTACCATCCCCAAAGCGGGGGGGCAGTAGAAAGGGAGAACAGTACTCAAAAGAACAAACTGGCCAAAGCAACGGCAGATACAGGTATGTCATGGGTAAAGGTCTTACCACTGGTCCTGCTGGCCATGAGGGGGCGCTCCAGAGCAAAGGTAAGACTGTCCCCCTATGAGGTCCACGCCAGCCACTGCAAACGGGCACCACCGCTGACGACTGACCCGACACCACAAGGTCACGACGGACCCAACCCTTTAAAGGTCACAAGTGACCCAACCCCCTCGCCGTCACCCTGACACTGAAACCAGGTGATGTGCTAGTAACTCACCTGTACACACACACACACGTCAGAACCAGGCCCAACCAGGCCTGGAGAGAGACACGGCCAGAATCAACACCGACCAGGTGGTGGAAAAATCCTTACATAGCTCTGTTTTATACTTTTAAGGTTTTCTGTATCTCTTCATTAAACTTCTTGAACACTAGTATCACGTGAATTGGCTCCTAAAATCAGTTCACGTCACACTTCACCTTTTGGCCCTCTGATAAGCAAGCTGACCCCCTATCTGTTCACACTTGGGCATCACCCTTTGACCCCCCTCTGAGAGGTGTCTGACCCCCACCTTGTTCTTCATCACCTTTTCCCCCCTTCCAGTCTCATCTGTCCATAGACGCAATATCCTATCTGGAAATTGCCACGACAGGTCACAAGGTTCAAAGGTCACAAGGTTCAAAGGTCAAAGTTTACCTCATAATCAAGACAATGATCAGATGTCGAATAAGAGATCAGACATTTCTGTTACGTTGAGGCCATCTTTTAAGATGAGATAAGATAAGAGAAGATGGTACTTTATTAATCCCAGCTAGGAAATGATCCCAACATTAATAAAAGTAAACATCTGAAACGTTTAGCTTTGTGATTTAGCTCACGCTACCTCTTATCCGTCACTTCAGACGTGCTTTATTAACTTTATGGTGTACAGACCAATATGCGACAATAATGCTCTAAAGCAATAGAAGGATTTTCTTTCTTACACAGAGAAAGAGAAACACGCCATAAACCAAGTATCCAATCATAACACGGCTCATAAACTAACCGTCCAATCAGAACTCACCCCATAAACCAGCTCTCCGACCATTCCGTTCCAGATCTTGGTTTCCGCGTCCCTGGCTCCGTACTTCCCGTCGCCGACTACCTTCAGCTGGTACTTGAAGCCGCAGTGTTTAGCAATCTCGGCGGCCAGGTCCACGCAGTAGCCCTCGTAGCGCTCGTTGTCCACGAACAGATCTGAGTTCTTCTTCAGCATCACGTACGGCGCTTCCTGAGGACCGGCAGACACAACACATTCACACTCATATTCACACTCAAGGACAGTGTCCACTTATAATAATACAAATAGAGAATAGAAAATCAAGTACGAGTGCATCATTTAATACGTTTCATTAAATACATAATAAAGTTACTGAAAATCTATCTATTATTTATGAAGTTATTTTGATGAAACCATTTTGATGAAACAGTGTCATATGTTAATTTTAACCAAAGAGAGCAACAAGAGAGAGAGAGAGAGAGAGAGAGAGAGAGAGAGAGAGAGAGAGAGAGAGAGAGAGAGTGAGAGAGAGCGAGAGAGACAGACAGAGAGAGAGAGACACACAGAGCGAGAGAGAGAAAGAGAGAGAGATAGTACTCAGGTCCTTCTTACCAAGATGGTGGTAACAATAACTGTCTTGTTCTCCATTCCTGTCGATTCATTTGCAAAGACGTCTGATTTAGTGACGGCCATTTTGTCCATTTCATTCCAGTAGCCGATCTGTTCAATAAACAGTCAAACATCAATATATATAATATATATAATATAATAATCACATTCAAATACTGGAGTAGTACATGGGCATAGGAGCATTGTAATGTTAGTTATTATAGTTAGTTTAGTTAGGGTTAGTAGGGTTAGTAACAGTGGTTAGTAGAGTGAGTTGGTTATGTAGTTGGTATGGTTAGTTATGTTACCTTGACCGGTCCGTTGTTCTTCAGCTCCATGATGTTAACTGAGTAGTTAACCCGCTTCCCATGCTGGTCAAACTGGATATTACCGGTCAGCCCATCCACACGCACCTACACACACATTACTCCAGGTTACCATTATGTATGTGAGAGAGAGAGAGAGAGAGAGAGAGAGAGAGAGAGAGAGAGATGTGTATGGCAAGCCCTTTTAACATTTAATCAGTAGGGCTAACTAGTAGAGATTTAGTTTTCACTAGTGGACATTATTATTATTATTATTATTATTATATTTCGACATGTCAAAATGAAATTTTTGTTCTACAATGAACATTTCCACTAGTAAGAAATTAATTGTTGATATAAATAATTAACATCTTGACTAGTGAGAAATTAATTGTAGATATCTTTAATTAGAATTGCTACTAGTCAAAATGACATCATGGACATGTTGGCTTGGAATTCTAACTAGTCCAAATCAATGGTTGATGTACAATAGCTAATACCCTCCTGATGACAGGTTAAAGGGCTCGCCACAGTGTGAGTGTTCATCTCTGGGGTATATCTGAGATATCTAAGGTTACTGTGTGTTACCTCGCTGCCTTGGAGCTATGGTACAAAAGAGCTGCAGTTTCCAAGGCAACAGGGTCTTAGTGTGCGTGTGTGTGTGTATGTCTGTAAGTGTGCACGAGATGTATGCCTGCCTACATGTGTGTGTAAGTGTGTTTGAATGAAGTGTGTGTGATTGTGCACATGTGCATATGTGCAAATGTAAGTACAAGTGTGTATAAGCATGTGTAAGTAAGTGTGTGTAAGTGTATAAGTGTATGTATGAGTGTATAAGTGTGTGTGTGTGTGATATATAAGTATGTGTGTGAGTGTATAAGTGTCTGTGTGTAGACACCTCTTTGAGGGATCTCTCTATCTCCACCCTGTGAGCGTGTGTGTACGTGTGCGTGTATGTGTGTGTGTGTGTGTGAGTGTATAAGTGTGTGTGCCTGTTTGAGGGCTCTCTCGATCTCCACCCTGTGTGTGTATAAGTGTGTGTGTGTGTGTGTGTGTGTAGACACCTGTTTGAGGGCTCTCTCTATCTCTACCCCGTGTGCCCAGGGCACTGCTGGGTTAGCCAAACAGTCTCCGTTGTTGGCGCGGCGGGAGATATCGATGCGCTGCTTGTGGAGGTAGCGGAACGCCTCCGTCATCACCTGCACCGCGTCGTAGGTCAGCGCAGACGTGTACTGGAGGGGTTTGTACAGTGAGGGTGTGAGAAAAAGTGCACACAAACATAGTGAGGGTTAGACACAGTGTTTGGAGAGGAAGAGTTGGCCAAATCTTACACGTTGCACCTTTAAAACTACATTGTGTTTCATTGACAAACATGATCCTCTTTACCCACAATGCAGTGTGGTTTAAAATGTGTATAATGTATTCATGAAGAAGGACTGATGGGGATATAAACAGTGTCCTCTTCTTCTTCTCTCCTACATGAAGACACATCAGCAGCACGTGACCTCAGGTGACCTCACACATCCTATGTCCCCGTAATGTGTGTGTGTTACGTGCACGTCTGTGTGCACACGTGCACTCACACGTATCTTGCTGTCGGCGCCCGGGTACTCCTTCTCCTCCAGGGCATCCCAGCGCTGGTCGAACTTGGACACCAACGGGTCGTCAAAATCTACGATCTGGAAGCCGGACACGTTGGCCCCGCCGTACTGGATCTTAGACAGGTCTCCATCGATGAAGCCCTGGACAGAAGATACTTAGACTCTCTCTCCATCCATCTCTCTATCCATCTAGCATCCACATAGCCATCAATCTAGCTATCTATCCATATATCCATCCACCAATGTCTCTATCTGCCCCTCTATCTATATCAATCAATCAATCAATCAATCTATCTATCCCCAATTTTCTATCTAGGATTAATTAAAGTACATCCATCCATCTGCCGTCTGTCTATCTCTCCATGATAAATTATTTGATGAATAAAGCTTTATTATTTATTAAAAATCAACCTACCAGATTGGCGATGATGTAATGGTAGCCTTTGACATGTCTGCCAATTGTGATGACCTGGAAAATAGACCAATAGAATCTCAGGAAAATAGACCAATAGAAACTCATGAAAATAGATCAATAGAAACTCAGGGAAAAACCTTTTAGAAAGACACTAATAATGAATCTCCAGAAACATATGTCAAATTATACATTTACTGTGGAAGTTGATCAATTGTAAAATGGGTTTCCAGACTTAAAAGATACATTATTCATTTCAAGAAAACCTACAAAAAAGTTTAGAGGCTAGCTGATTGAGGCTAACAGATAGAGGCTAGCTGATTGAGGCTAACAGATAGAGGCTAGCTGATGGAGGCTAACAGGTAGAGGCTAACTGATAGAGCTAACTGATAAAGGCTAACTGATAGAGGCTAACTGATAGAGGCCAACAGGTTGAGGCTAACTGATAGAGGCTAACTGATAGAAGCTAACTGATAGAGGCTAACTGCTAGAGGCTAACAGGTAGAGGCTAACTGATAGAGGCTAACTGATAGAAGCTAACTGATAGATGCTAACTGATAGAAGCTAACTGATAGAGGCTAACTGATAGAAGCTAACTGATAGAGGCTAACTGATAGAAGCTAACTGATAGAGGCTAACTGTTGAGGCTAACTGAGGATATTGATTTGATTCAGAGTCCAGCTGAGTAGCTTTTAGGATTCCTTAAACGCTAATCAATGGGGTTCTCCCAGGAGAACAGCGCCTGGCTTAACAAACCGATGTT
>OMKN01056099.1:0-13764 GCA_900302345.1 Melanonus zugmayeri | reverse complement strand
CGTAAATACGGTTTGGTAATCTGTAGGTATGGTTTGGTAGGTATGGTAATCTGTAGGTACGGTTTGGTAATCCGTAGGTACGGTTTGGTAGGTTTGGTAATCCGTAGGTACGGTTTGGTAGGTTTGGTAATCCATAGGTACGGTTTGGTAGGTTTGGTCATCTGTAATTACGGTTTGGTAATCCGAAAGGTACAGTTTGGTAATCCATAGGTACGGTTTGGTAGGTTTGGTAATCCGTAGGTACGGTTTGGTAATCCGAAAGGTATGGTTTGGTAATCCGTATGTACGGTTTGGTAATCCATAAGTATGGTTTGGTAGGTATGGTAATCTGTAGGTACGGTTTGGTAATCCGTAGGTACGGTTTGGTAGGTTTGGTAATCCGTAGGTACGGTTTGGTAGGTTTGGTCATCTGTAATTACGGTTTGGTAATCCGAAAGGTACGGTTTGGTAATCCACAGGTACGGTTTGGTAATCTGTAGGTATGGTTTGGTAATCCACAGGTATGGTTTGGTAATCCGTGGGCACGGATTAGGGCTGGGCAATATTGGTCAAAATCTTCTATCCCGATGTAGGTCATTTAATATCTCTAACCATATATATCACCATATCGCATGATTTCTGGTAATTCAATTAATAAAGAGTCTATAAAATAACCACATGGTAAAGCCTGTTTGTATATTCCTGTGTGAATTAAATACTTGACAAATGAAAAGCACTGAGTATTTTCTCATTTTATTTAGAACTTTAGTGCAAAATGAACATAACCGTTTCAAGTAAAACTATAGAGAAGAAATAAATAAAGATAGGCCTACAATATGAAAATGTGAAATATCAAAGGTAAACATGAAACAGTTTCAAGTATAGCAGCATTAGGGCCATGTGGACTAAATCAAATATTGATATTTTTGACCAAATATCTTGATATTGAGACGATCCTGTAGGGATGACTATCGGTGCTTTCACTAAATATTTACACAATGAGATTTTTCATAACTAATCCTCCTACAGTCTGGTAAGTTCACAACATGACATCACTTTACTGTAATGCAGCCTTTAAGAAAAGACACGTATATCACCATATAACCATATCACCATATCACCATATCACCATATAACCATATCACCATATCGTCATATCGTCATATAACCATATCACCATATAACCATATCACCATATCACCATATCGTCATATAACCATATCACCATATCACCATATAACCATATCGTCATATAACCATATCACCATATCACCATATCGTCATATAACCATATCACCATATCACCATATCACCATATCACCATATCACCATATCACCATATAACGGGGAGCCAGGGGAGCCCTGAATGGGACTTGAGCTCCCCTAGCTCCCCGTAATTCACACACTGACCACCAGGTGTCACTGAAGTCTAGAGCGAAGTCTACTCTAAACCCCTTGAATAAGGGCGTTCGCGGTAGGTCTACTCTAAACCCCTTGAATAAGGGCGTTCGCGGTAGGCCTACTCTAAACCCCTTGAATAAGGGCGTTTAAGGGCGTGTGTTGCCGGTGCAGATCGATGACTCGGTGATCGCTTAGCGCGCTCTGAGTTCCCGCCGCTCTGGCTCGACTCGTCAGCCTGGTGTGAGATCGCAGAGGATGTGCCGCCCGCAGGCCTCCAGAAGGACCCGATACGCTCTGATAACACAGAGATCCGTCTGAAAGGTAGTTTCACGAACCCACCCGCTACCACACGGTTGATATTAAGCGATCGCTTCTTCCTGCTCCACGTACGGGAGGTATTACACTCGGTGTGACGCAAAATGGCTGTCCTGAACATGCTAGCCGCGAGGCTAACGTTATGTTGGATGGAACATGCTAGCCGCGAGGCTAACGTTATGTTGGATGGAACATGCTAGCCTCGATGCTAACGTCATGTTGGATGGAACATGCTAGCCTCGATGCTAACGTCATGTTGGATGGAACATGCTAGCCTCGATGCTAACGTCATGTTGGATGGAACATGCTAGCCTCGATGCTAACGTCATGTTGGATGGAACATGCTAGCCTCGATGCTAACGTCATGTTGGATGTCATGTCTAATATTGTCATTAAAGTTGCTCCTGTATTTACAGTAGGGCGGGGCGATATATCGATATTATATCGATATCGTGATATGAGACGTGATATCGTGACGTGTGGTATCTGGTCTTAAGGCTGATTACAGTAGTGACGTCATGTTCTGAACTCTGTTCTAGCTGTGCTATTATTTGCCTTTACTCGGTCATTCTATCACATTACTGAGGATCTCACTGTGTACAAACAGGCTTCACCGTGTGGTTATTTATAGACTTTATTAATGAATTACCAGAAATGACCTGTATCACAACATTTGGCCATGGCCCAGCGCTAGTTTCCAGCAGGCTTGGGATGGGTCCTCACCAGTGTGTGCACCTGTGATCAGGTAGACCTAGCAGTCTGCTTCATGTGATCAGGTAGACCTAGCAGTCTGCTTCATGTGATCAGGTAGACCTAGCAGCCTGCTTCATGTGATCAGGTAGACCTAGCAGTCTGCTTCATGTGATCAGGTAGATCATGTTCTGCTTTAGATCTATTTATTTGCACAAGATCCCAGATCAACTCTTGTAATGTGTGTAAGAGATGGACTCCACCTGCACAACACGTGTAGGTTCTGACACAGCAGGGCTTCCTTTCTACACATGATCTCACATGATGTAGGATTAACAACCTAACCGTTCTGCATGACACACTTATTCAACACATGTCCATGTGGTGCACAAATAAACATGACCAGGCCGTATACGGATAATTATTGACATGCATATGTATTGGATGTTCGTATATATCGTCTTGCTAGTGCTTGTAGTTCTGCATGCTGCTTACTAAGATTACCAACCCGGTACTAAATATATGTCAACCTCATTAGACTTCATCTATTTGGAACTAACTTGGTCTCAGATGTTTTATTATGCCGACAAAACAAAAATGAATATTTGTTAGCTCTGAATCTGTTCCTGTGGATGGTAAGTGGGTGATTCCTCCTTGATGCTATGTAAAAGTTCACACTTAAGTTTGCTATGCATTGAAATAATTATGGTCTGTGTAATTATTTGCTAGGTTGATTTAAAAATATGTGGGCTATTTGTTAGTAGGCTAACAAGTGGGTGCCTTGGAAGCATAGCCTTTACAGCAAAACCCATCATGGCTGTCGGGAATTGTAAATGCTTCTCAGTGTTCACAAGTGTTGCATAACATTGCTTTGCTTTCCCCATCTTGCAAGAAAAGTGTGACGGACATCAGACTTGTGGAAGATCATCTTAAAGCTGGATTGAATTTTTCCGTTCTACCTAATGTGTGAAGATTGGAGATAAACTATTAATACACCTATAGCCTGGAACAGAACGACACCTGAAAGTGTTTTGTAACGAAGGTTTTTCTCCTGTAACACTCTATTTCTGCTCTCCACCTCCCAGCCTCGCTGTGCTCACAGACAGTCGTTCGGAGTTTGTTCCCTCCATCCGGTCGCTCCGGACTGGAACCTTTGGTGCTAACAGCGCCGCCAGACGGACCCATTTACTTTACGGACCTGCCGCCAGCGCTGCCTTGGTGACAGCTCTCCGATTGGCTCAAATTGAGGCTCAGGCCCGAATTACTTTGAATCAGCTCACGGTTCTCGCGACCATAACATCCGCCAACCGGTGTCATCTCGGCAACAAGTTATCAACATTACCTCCTCACCCGGCCCTCCTTAATCTTATTATTAATACGCAACAAGGGTCTGGCGTCGGGCTAAACGCATCGAACGGCAACACAAACTACAGAACCCCTGTGCTGTATCAGTCAAGAGCCATGTATCACCATCAGTCACAGCAACAAGGGCCGCCGCAAGCGTTTGCGAACAGACCACCTCGCCCGTCTCCACAGCAGCAACAACAACCCAGTCAGCAGCAGCAGCAGGGTCGCTCTGCCACTGATATTCTTTCCCAGGTGTTGGGCTTTCAGTTTCCTCCTCCGACCCAGCTGCCAGACGAGCTAGAGTCGGCCTTAGCCATCAGGGGCTCACGGGACATGGACCACCGTCTCATCGACCACATGAACCAACCGAACCAACAACATCAGAACCAGCGTTCGTCTGAGCCCAGCGGCTACAGCAACAGCCCCGTGGGGTTCCCCCCGGAAAACCAGCCACCGGGCCACCAGCAAGGGGTGGACTGGTCGAGATACCCACTGCCCAGTAAACTGTTTTCCAGTCCTTCACCCGGTGCCACCCACCAAGCTCAAAGACACCAGCTCCCTGGCGTTCAGCAGCAGCAGCGACACCAGCTCCCTGGTGGGCAGCAGCCCCAGAACATGCAGAGCTGGAGTGCTTCTGGTTCTCCTTCTCCTCAGGCTCCAAGCTCCCAGAGTGGAGGCAATGGTGGTGGCGGAGGCGGTAGCGGCGGTGGGCTGGACATTCAAGGTTTATACACCCCAGAGAGTGCGGGAAGCATCCTCGCTAGCTTTGGACTGTCCAACGAGGACCTTGAGGTGCTGAGTCACTACCCCGACGACCAGCTGACCCCGGATACTTTACCGTTCATTCTCCGCGACATCCAGATCAACAAGTCGCGCACCACACGTCACAAGTCACGCGTGTGCGCCGTGGGCGCCTCCTGCTCCTCGCCCGTAAGGATGGGGCGTTCGGGCTCCGCGGACGTGCCGAGCCTCCTCAGGGTGACCCAAACAGCGGGCCAGGTCATTGACTATGGCCACGCCAGTCGTGCAACAGAAGAGAGCGGCGGCGGCAGAGAGACTTTCAAGCGAGAGCAGTTGTCTGGCGAGAGAACTGTGAAAATGGTGTACTCGTCTTCGCCGCCCGCCGCGCCCAAACAACAACAACACAAATCGGAAACGCGTGAGCGGCGGCACCACCACCACCACAACGTGCGTCTGGAACCCGCCGCCGAGTCAAACAAGCACGGAGACCTGGACTACCGTCGTCCGAGCAGCGAGAGCCGCAAGGCCAAAAGGTCGCCCTCTAGAGAGTTCCCCTCCACTTCCTCGAAATATCTCCGTCCGGATCGGGACTACCGGCGGGACGGACCCGAACCGAGGCCGTCGTCCGAAACCCGGAGCGAGAATCTGTCGTCCAGACAGCCCTCCTCCTCCGCCTCGTCATCCAAACCACAGAGCGGCAGCGGCAGGAGATTACCAGCTCCCACCATGATATGTGATTTCTCAGCAGAGCCGCCAAAGGCCTATCCCCATACCTGTTCCCTGTGCAGCGTACAGTGTGATCGGGCCGAGGTAAGTGCCAACATGACATCGTCTCAGTGTCCACCATGTGGTCTCTGTAGGGGACACTTGAAAAGTTTGACTATGAAGGGTATTTTTTTATCCAATGGTGAGATTTTTTGTATTTCTAATTGACCAGAGTAGCTTGATGAGCAGTGCCAATGGGCACATGACTGCCCATTGGCACTGCTGGTAAGGTTATTTTTTTGTATATGATCAAATTGTCGATGCACCGCCACCGCCATTGTGGTTGTTGCACTCGGGTAACGTAGCCTTGAAATTAAGTTCTCTTGTAACGGGTACTCACTCGTTCAGTGACTAAATGTGCAAAACTCTCCCTGTTTTTATCTTTGTATGTCGATATATCCACCTCAGCATTTCAGAAATTAAAATAGCCGTAATTATTGAGTCTCTTTCAACAAAGGTCTTTTTTTCCAATGAGTTTTATTCCTCCTATACAAAGAAAGAAAATGCCTTTTTTTTGTTGTGGGGACTGGCAGTTGATGCTATAAGAAAATGATCAAGTGTCTGAGATTCACTACCCAACAGGTCCAACAGGTCCTGTTGGACCCGTTGGGGGTCAGCATCAGCATCTCTTTGTGGGGCTGTGGGGCTGTGGGCCGGGGTGTTAATATCACAGCTGTTTAAATGGTGACAAATTCCAATGTTTATTTTCTTGTCTACTTGGACCATCTAGCTTTTCAGGTACATCTTCCGGTTTATTTCTTTTAGATGTGTTTTGTCAAATGCACAATTTAACTTCCAAAAGATGCCCCTAAACGCTTAATGCAGTGAACAAAGGGAAGTTTCTGGTACATTTCCATTTTTGTTGGTAATTATAAAAGCCTTTCAGATAATACAGGCCCTATGCTTAAGAGAAATTGAGGCTAATTAGGCTATAAACCAATATAAGAAGAGCTACTACTAAAAGATAGTCTATAGTCAACACAAACAGATTGTTGATGCCTGTTAATGAATGCAAACCATCCTGGCAATCAGAATGATCAAGTGTGTACATATCTGCATTATCTTTAATTTACTGTTGGCCCAAAAGTCGTAAAAGTTTGAAAAACCTTTTAACTGATGTTATTTCGAGATCAAAATACTTTTCCTGATATTTTTGTGTCTCTAAACTTGAAAATATGTAATCAGTAGATCATTTGTCACGTTCCATTACACATTTGCAAAATCAGTGTTTAGCCATTTGTGGTTTTTGCACACCCTGGTGCTGAAGTTTGCTTCACTTATGACAAGTGGGTGGAGATGAGCTACACCTTGCTTTGCTTGCTATAGATTTGCTAGTAGTCAACAAATAGAATATCATAGGAAAGCAGTATCTAACTAAATGCAGAGTAACAGAGGCAAATGTGAAGTATAACTATTATGTATATTTAGGAAAATGATTTGCCAACATTAGCAACCATTTGAGCCAAGTCATTATCGCCTCTGAAATGACTCTATATTGTCTTGAGTACGTACGGTGCCGTATTTGCATATCTCAGTGCTAGTGCGTAATGATCATTTGAGAATGTGTATGCATATGATCTATTAGGCTGACACCAGCTACTGGTTCCAGATGTTCCAACAATACATACTTTCACACCTGGCTATGGATTTAAATAATATTTTAAATATTAAAGTCATGCTTTTTATTTCCATACATTTTGCTGTATTTTAAATATTAAACAATGCAGAAAAATAGGCAAATACCTCCTTTTTTTCCAGATTTTTCTGTTTTGGTTTGTTGTATTTTTATTTGACTGCCACAGCTGCATAGTCCCCTGACAAACACGGGACAGCAATGTGTGAAGAGCATATTGATTTGATCTGGTCTCTATCATTTCCTGTTTCCCGAGAGATTTCTAACCGCACCATTAAACGTACTTAGCAAAGATGTTACATTTCTGTGTAGCGTCATTAGCTTGTCCTGTGCTAGACCTTTTGCCATTGTATAGCCATAAGAACCACAACTCAGACAGGAACACTACTGTACAGGAAGTATGTTCTGTCACAGGAAATCATGACCTGATCTGCAAAGATAATGAATTCAATCCAAAAATGTAATTCAGTGTCACGTGATTGAGATATTACGACGCAGGCTACCTGGCCTTGGAAGTATGCGTCCACCTTAGGGCAGATGGCCGCCTGTGCTCTGGGTTGGGGCTCACGTCTTTGGGTCCTAACAGGTCTGTGCTTCTCTGTCTGTTTCCTCTCAGGATTGGACAGACCATGTGAATACAGTTAACCACACCGCCGCCTGTAGAGACCTGCGCAACAAGTGAGGACTTCTCTTTCTCAGCATCAAAGAAAGATCTCGTACTTCTGACAGAAATGTTGAATATTTTGACATACGTTTGCTGCAATTGCCAAAGACACAGATGCACTGCTTTCAGAATGTGTATGGATATGGTATCTGTAAAATGGGTCATTTTCTTTTATTACCGTTCCATGTTATCTATAAGGATAGATAGATAGATTTCTGTACCCATGCTTTGGTCGTACACATGAGCTAGATCAATTGAGTCTGACTGACCTGATCGCTTAGCAAGGTTTTGCTTGTGAGCTGTTTGCTGCACCTTTACGTGTGAGGGAGTTGCGGTGCTTTCAGAGAAGCTTTACTTTCTTGCGATCACAACCATCCTCTCTCACAGCTTGTCCTGCAGTTTAATCCTGGTCTTTGATTTTCTTTAGCAGCGTAATATTGTCTAACGGATGTGTCTATCTCTAGGTACCCTGATTTGAAACCTGATAGACCAAGGTCTGTTTCCCCTATATTCTTTTAAATGGCATGTTTAGCTGTTTCATGTATATTTCCGTATGTCCTTTCACTTTTGTTCTCTGTAAACCTTCCGTGATATTTTCGTTCAGGAAGGACCATGACGGCGGCCGGGGCTCCTGGCCCCCCAGGGAGCGCACCAGCTCCCGGTCCCTCTCCTGGTCCCCCAGCCCCTCTCCCGGTAAACACAGACCGGGGCCCCCTCGTCACCGGCAGCACGCCAAGCCGTACCCCGCGCCCCGCCCACACGGCCACCCGCGGCATTCAGGTAGGACACACCTACCGCGTGTCGTAAACATCACCATGTTGAGTTCTAGCGTACGGTACCCGAGGCTCTTAGCTCGTGTTTATCTTTAACTCTTGTTCACCACCGTGACCAAGGCAAACCATATCTTTACACACAGTTGGGTTATTATAAGTGTTTAGTAATTGCAGAGATCCTAACTTTCTTAGGTTATGTTAGATGTTTGAGTTGCTTTAGTATTAATTATACTAATATAATTATACTTGTATCATTTCTTTAATATGTTGATATTTCATCGGGTGGGACATTTGAACACAACCTTTCTCATCCTCTCGTCTCCTCCGTCCTCGTTCTCCCGAAGGCGACGGCTACTATTATGACCACCGCCGCCGCTCCGACTCCCACAGTCCCGGCCGCCATGCCGGGGGCCACCGGCCAGACCGCAGGTCCTCTGGATCACCGGGTACGAGTCCTCTTCCTCTATCCGCCTAAAGGCCACCTCGTGTGGTTTGTGTCTCTGAGCTGTGTCGTCCTCTTTGTCGTGAACCCTTCGGTAGGGACGTCACGATGGTGCAATACGATTCACGATACTGGGTTCACGATACCATTTTCTCATATGAGAAGACAAATGACTGAAAAAGTTTCCTTTTATTTCACAGACAAACTGCAAAAAATATATATTTCTTTTATATTTTCTTTAAAGAATCCCTTTTTATTTGAGGTAGGGTTTAACAATGCACATTTCCTTTTTGAACAGAGAAAAACTACAAACTAAATATCCATTTTCTGAACTGCAAAACAATGCAAACTGAAAAGATCTTTTATAGTTATAACAAAAACTTTCACATTTCTGAGGTAGGGTTTAAACCTGAACCCTACCTCAGAAATGTGATTGTGATGTAATTAGAAAAGTAGAGATGGTGCCCTCCGCTGGTAACAAAAAGGTATCGCGATTCAATTTTCATCTCAACCGATGTGAGTCGTCACACATTTGAATTCGATTTACGTCCCTACTCTTCAGATCTAGTAGAATAGAAGTCGCATACGTGTGCTACTCCCCTGTCAGCCCTGTTGGCCATCGCCTCGGACCGTCTCACATTGTGCGTTTTGTAATGGTGGAGTTGGGTTAAGAAGCGGGAAGCGTTGCGATTGCTTTGTGATTGTGAGCCGACGTGCTTCCACAGTGAGCTCATCTCGCCGCGGCGTGAAGCGCCCGCACAGCGACATACCGGGATCCAAGCAGGGCCTGCATCCCAAGGCGGCGGGGGCGCGCCGCGACTCCGCCCGGGGGCCCGGGGAGACCCCGACTAAGCCCAAGCCCAAGCCTCAAGTCGGGAACAAGGAGACGGATGTGGTGAGTCTCCCTTCCGTCCTGCCCTGGACATTGTGTCTTCTACTCCTTCCTTTTCTATGTCTGGGACAGAGGTTGTGTTAATCGGATATTTCCCGTCATTGACAGAATTTATTTAAGAATGATGGAAAATTCTGAAGGCCGTCCGTCATTTTGACAGATTAAGACTGTAGATGCTGGTGTTGGATATGTTGGTGTGCAACGCGTGTCCAAATTGAAGCGACGGTTGACTATGATACTGCACAGAGCGCCCGCATAAGTCCATGATTAATGCCGTCTACACGCTGAAGAGCATGCGTAAAGCTTCCTCTGGTTTGTCAGGCGACCAAAGGCCCCCCCGCTAAGAAGAAGAAGCCCAAATGGACCCCCCACCAGGGCTCCGTGTCCCAGGGGCATCTGGTGCTCCTCTCCAGCCTCCCCGTCGACGCCACCATACAGGAGGTGGCGGACCTCGTGGGGACGTTTGGCAAAAACACCATTAACCTGATGCCTCCGGTGTCTGCGGACAGGGGCCGGGCCACGGAGCGGAAGGTACGGTTTGAGCTCTACTCCATGCTAACGTTAACCCCTACCTTCAGCAGAAGTCCTCTGAAGTGTCTCTAGCGTATTTTCAAATGTTTAAAAGTGGAAACTCCTCTCCTCAACCAAAATATGCTCTGATCTTCTCTTAACAAATACTGGACACGATGGACAGATGTTCTCATCTCTCTCTCCCCCCCCCCCCTCTCCCTGTGCCGCTCCACTATCTAGGCGAGGGTGTATATGGCGAAAGCCGAGGAAGCCCAGGCTCTTGTGGACTGCACCAGCCTCAGCATCAGGCAGCTGTCAGTCACCGCCGCGTTACCCAAGGTACCGCTAACGCTAACCGAAACGCTAGACGACAGCATGTTAGTGCCAGCGTCACATGTCATATGAAGTTGTATTATCCCAGAAAATAAAATATTCCCTTTTTTTCTTCTCTAGAAACAAGCACCATCAACCCCCGAGCTCAAAGGGTACGTGGTAACTTCTCTAATTTGATCACAACCTGCACTCTGCATAACCGGCTGCTTCTAGAGGTTTATTGATTCTTTTGTTGCAGAAAGCTCAGTGGGGAACCAAAGAAACCTGCTGTCAGCGGCAAAGGTAAAATGCACAGAAAAACCTAATTTAAATGTGTTTTTGTACAAATAGTTTTTCTTGGTTCATTGTTTCTGGGTGATTTGCTGCAGTTAAACACACTTTCTAGACTTGCGCTACTAGACTAGTTTTGTGAGTTGCCTTTTGAATCAAAAATAGGATGAAAATGTAATGGCATATAAGTTATTACATCTAGGCACAGCAAGCCCTCAACTGTGTGGTGTTGTTTCCCGCTTGTAACATACGGAGTGGCGTAAACATTGGAACTTGCTCTATGTTTTCATGTTGAGTTGTGCGTTGTTGCGGCGCTACATATGCATTAACATATGCTTTACACTTGAAGCAAAAAGAGGAAACCTCCACTTTTGTAATCAACAGCATTTTACCAGGAAGTTTTAAATATTTAGCAGGATCCAGACATCCGATCACATGTCTGGCCACATAGTTAACCAAGTGTAACCAAGTCCAGTTCATTGTGTTTGGCCAGTGAACGGTTGTGGACCACGGAGGCGTGTGAAGTGAAGCGTGTTCACTGGCCTCAATGTGGGCTTCTTGTTCAACCTATTGGTCTTTTGGTTGTTGTTGGTGTTTTTTGGATTTGTAGATCACTCTTATTCTTTTCAGCTTGAAGCGTTTGTGAACATACAGTACTTATTAATACTAAATTATAGCCTATTATGTGTTTTATGGTTCATTTTTTAAATCATATTAGGCCTTTAATTTAAATTGGCAATCCACCAGACACAGTGGCTAGTGCATGAAAAGGTTTTACCCCCTGGTTGTTAGACTGGCATTAAGTGTTGTTTTCACCATCACTTGTACTTTGTAGCATAATTTAGATTATTTTATTTATTTTTTGCTCCAACAGGCAAAGCTCCACAGAAGGCTTCCAAAGAGGTATGCACTTAATACATGGTTTTCAACATCATGACAACCTTATCAAATGAATCCAAACCATTGTTTGGATAAAAAAAATAAGTTATGGAGATTAATAGTTGTATTATCACTCGTCCTCTTTGGCAAATTCTTCCATTTTTGGCAACTGATGAATGTTAATGATTCTGTTCAAAACGAGCGTCTTGTCCAATGGTCCCGTTTCAGCCCCAGAAGGGGATGGTGTTGATTCTAGGACTTCCCAGGACAGAGTGGACAGAAGCAGACATCCTCAACCTGGCCCAGCCTTTTGGGACCCCCTCAGACATCGTCATAGCCAGAGACCGCCGGAAGGTGGGTAAACTATGGGTCTCATGTCCCTGACCTCACCCATTGGTTTAGGCACGATGTGATGAGGAGGTAGGTGAGGTGTTATGAGGAGGTAGGTGAGATGTTATGAGGAGGTAGGTGAGGTGTTATGAGGAGGTAGGTGAGATGTTATGAGGAGGTAGGTGAGGTGTTATGAGGAGGTAGGTGAGATGTTATGAGGAGGTAGGTGAGATGTTATGAGGAGGTAGGTGAGGTGTTATGAGGAGGTAAGTTATGAGGAGGTAGGTGAGGTGTTAGGAGGTAGGTGAGATGTTATGAGGAGGTAAGTGTTATGAGGAGGTAGGTGAGGTGTTATGAGGAGGTTGCAACCAGCATTGGCAACAGTCCATATTTGGCTCAGTGTGATGCTCTTCCGCATGAGCCTCCCAAACACTGTCATGGCTGCCGCTTGCTCTAATTGGTTGTTGTTGTTGTTGTTGTTGTTGTTGTGCTAGGCGCTGCTGTGGCTGCCTGACGTGGAGACTGCAGAAGAGATGGTGAAGGTCCATACCTTTACCCCAGTCAAGATGGACGGTTGTCAGCTGAAGATGATCAGCCTCAATCTGCCCATTACCCCCAAAACCCCTGTAAGAGTGTCTTCCTCCCTCCTCTTCCTCCTGCCCCCCTCTAGTCTACCCTCCTTCTCTCTCGTCTGTCTCTCGTCTTCCTCTTTTTCAAGCTGTGAGATTTGAGGGTTATAACGAGAGGGCAGAAAAGAGCAAGGTTTTCAAACTACACATCCATCCCTCTCTCCTGTTGTTTCTCATGACACTGCATTCATGGGTTTTACATTCACACACCTGTGATTGACAGGCATGATGGGTTCCCTGAACTAATTAGGGCATCTCTTCCCTGATTGGTTGGGGGGAACCAAGCCGGGAGCCAGTCTAAAATCTAAATGGGCTCATCCAGAGGCGCAGTCCACTCAAAGCAGATGTTCTCACAGAGCAATCAGCGGTCCTGCAACGTTTAGGTGGACGTCACGCTGCTGTTGTGCCTTTTGATTTGAAAGACATGTATGCGAGGAGGTAGGTGAGATGTTTTGAGGAGGTAGGTGAGATGTTAGGAGGAGGTAGGTGAGATGTTAGGAGGAGGTAGGTGAGATGTTAGGAGGAGGTAGGTGAGATGTTATGAGGAGGTAGGTGAGATGTTATGAGGAGGTAGGTGAGATGTTATGAGGAGGTAGGTGAGATGTTATGAGGAGGTAGGTGAGATGTTATGAAGAGGTAGGTGAGGTGTTATGAGGAGGTAGGTGAGATGTTATGAAGAGGTAGGTGAGGTGTTATGAGGAGGTACAGTAGGTGAGGTGTTATGAGGAGGTAGGTGAGGTCTTATGAAGAGGTAGGTGAGATGTTATGAAGAGGTAGGTGAGATGTTATGAGGAGGTAGGTGAGATGTTAGGAGGAGGTAAGTGAGATGTTATGAGGAGGTAGGTGAGATGTTATGAGGAGGTAGGTGAGATGTTATGAGGAGGTAGGTGAGGTGTTATGAGGAGGTAGGTGAGGTGTTATGAGGAGGTAGGTGAGGTTATGAAGAGGTAGGTGAGGTGTTATGAGGAGGTAGGTGAGATGTTATGAGGAGGTAGGTGAGATGTTATGAAGAGGTAGGTGAGGTGTTATGAGGAGGTAGGTGAGGTCTTATGAAGAGGTAGGTGAGATGTTATGCAGAATCACCAGCACCACCCAGACTAATCTATCGCACCTCCACACACAGTCCAAAACCACACATATTACACCCCCCCTCCACCCCCTCCACAATCAT
>OMKN01056095.1:2755-17456 GCA_900302345.1 Melanonus zugmayeri | reverse complement strand
ACTATCTGATGGCGGTTTAATTTAATATGGGAGAGGACTTAAACGGGCTAATGAAACATGGCAACGCTTGACAATGTGACCGCATGAACGCAATCACGTGGGATCATCGTATCAGTCATGAGGAGGACTACACCACCCTATTAGTGGAGTCATGAGGAGGACTACACCACTGTATTAGTGGAGTCATGAGGACTACATCACCGTATTAGTGGAGTCATGAGGAGGACTACACCACCCTATTAGGTGGAGTCATGAGGAGGACTACATCATCGTATTAGTGGAGTCATGAGGAGGACTACACCACCCTATTAGGTGGAGTCATGAGGAGGACTACATCATCGTATTAGTGGAGTCATGAGGAGGACTACACCACCCTATTAGTGGAGTCATGAGGAGGACTACATCACCCTATTAGTGGAGTCATGAGGAGGACTACATCACCCTATTAGTGGAGTCATGAGGACTACATCACCGTATTAGTGGAGTCATGAGGACTACATCTCCGTATTAGTGGAGTCATGAGGACTATGTCACCGTATTAGTGGAGTCAGGAGGAGGACTACATCACCGTATTAGTGGAGTCAGGAGGACTACGTCACCGTATTAGTGGAGTCAGGAGGAGGACTACACGGGTCTGCAGTGACAGTCGTGGGTCAAGTTCTGCTCTGCAGTTCGAGAGCCGCTCTCTTCCACCGGCGTTGACGTCACTCCTCCATGGAGAAGCGATTGCTCCTCACGGTTGGCAGACGTACAGTACATACGTACAGTCACACATTGGTTGTTTTAGCTTCAGACCCAGATGCAGATTGATATATCACAGTATTCCAGCCGCAGCGGCCCACGTGCCTGTGATCCCGCCATCATAATTTGCAAGACGCGGTGACTGATTTCCTATTGATGCGCGGATCTATATGCAGAATAACCTAATCAATATTTCATACCGGCGTCTCAAAGGCAATAAGGGAATTAAAGATGAGCTTGCCGTGTTCCCGCACAAAGAAATAAAAAAGCCATTACGCGGACGTTCAGTTCGCTTTGACCGTGACGTGTGCACCCCGGGCGCCCCTGGAGACGGGGGAATGCGTCACGGTCACGTCTAATGCATTCTGTGCACGTGTCCTATGGGGGGGAAATCTCAGCAGGCTTGCCCTGTAGCCCTTCAAACCGCCCGAGGATAGAACAACACACACACACACACTTTCAATTCAGTGCCATTGCAGACTGTCTTCTATAAAATGAGTCAAGTCATTGGATCAAAGGAGCCAAACGTTGGGCTTCTGAAGCAAAGTCTAACAACAGGGTCTTCGATGTAAATGGTCCGTGCATCAAAAGACGTCCCTCTCTGCTCCTCCCCATGAACCAGAGAGAGCTGGGAGTGGTCTGAAATCTAAATAGCTCCACACAGAAGGAGGCGCGCAGTCAATCAGAATAGATATCCTCACAGAGCATGTCACTCACTAATAGCTGACGGATGGCTGTGGCATTACTAACAAATTGCACTCAAATTATAGCTCGTAAATCTCACCTACACTTTTAATCTATTTCTTGCTTTATTTGCCATTTTAGTGCCAGAAAGACAGTTAAAAGAGCCTCCATATCTGACTTTAGACAATGAGCCTCAACATCTAATTTATATCTTTAATGACCAAAACATTGTTTTAATGGATAGCTTATAGCACTTCAATTAAAACAGCAATCGTTGGAAAGCTAAATGTTCTGCTTGTAGTCATTTGGTTTCTATTAGATGTGTTTATTGGAATGGATTTAAAATGAATGATGGAACAAAAATGTGACAAAACAATAAGCATACTTGACTGAATTCAATTCAGTGAAGGTTTGCCTTGTTAGCGGTGCTTAGCCCTGTTTTGTTGTGACCTATCTGCCTGAGCATAGCATGAAGTGAAAATTGCTAATTTTTCACCTTCTTAACACGTTTCTAGTGCATTCACCTATTCAACAAATATGCCAAAAATACTCTCTGCATGCCTGCATGTTGTCTTCAAGGCATTCCAGAAGGGCTCTCCTTCATCTCACTCAGCCAATCAGAGGTGAACACGGCCTCCAAGAACCAATCATTTTTGCTGTCTAGGTTCACGATGCTTCGTGCGCGTTCGTACCCGCCTCCGCCTGACCTCGAGCGGGATCAATCTACCCCAGACACTGCAGGAGGGACTCCCCATCTTCACTGGTTCCATGACCCCCTGCAGAGAACATCTACCCCCTCATCTTATATTGATGAAGCTCATCAATATTTCACATGTGATGCCAGAGCGTGTTTTAAATAAATCTTACTTTGGTGTGGAAAATTAGAAAACCAGTCTTTCCTGATGCAAATTATGTCACGACTAAAGATCGATGCTCTGGGATATTTAATCTGAAGAAAAAGAACAAAAAATAAAACCTTTTTCTTTTTCTTTCCTTTTTCGGTTTCTGAAAAAAGCTGAAAAAAATAGCCAACAGCAAAACAAGCTAAACATTTTGAACCAACATCGCGTGATTCGTCGCTCTGTTACACACTTTGGTTGCATTAAATGTGTGAACGCACTCAGGAAATCAATTATTGCACAGCGTTATATAAACCTTGACACAGCAGGTCGAGGTAACCCCCAGAAGAACCCGACACAAGTGACCCCCGGCTCACCCGCCGCCCCGCGGGGACGCTAGGACGTTAGCATTAAGTACTCCTGACGATGCAGCATCCACCGTCTGTGAACCCATCCCACGAAGCCTTGAGATTCCTCATCTGCAGGTCTCTGTAAATATTTGATCAAACTAAATAAGTGTGATCCGAGGCCCTGACTGTATAAATACTTCAAGGAATTCTCACTCTCTCTCTCTCTCTCTCTCTCTCCAGGAACCTGTGGTCGTGTAGCTCTCTCTGCCGTGAGATGGGTCGGCTGCCAAATGCCTCCAAAACACCTCGCCGCAAAACATGTCAAACACATCAGATGCGTAGCGTGGAGTAGTGACAAAACCACACGCACAAGTTCCTACATCTGTTCCTCGTGGGGGAGGCTGTGACTTATTTACAACTGCAGGTCTGTTGTCAGACGCCTCGCGCCGATACCGGGAACGTGGGGAACGTGCTGCACGAGAGCAGCGTCGCCGCTGATTTATACTTCCGCGTCCGCCGGCCGCCGGAGGTAGGATTCCTGAGGGAAGGAGGTTGTAACGGTGGTGCGGAGGGTGTGTTGTGTCTGAAGATATGTGTGAGCCCTTAACCGTTGTCTGCTGTGGATGCAGGCTACTATGCGGTATGGTCTCTCTAGGTCACCTGGAGGCCAACAGAGGCCACTGTCACCCTAGTTTACGCGCACCTCCCCAAAACTGTAACTAAGTAAGTAAGTAAAATGTTATTTATATAGCACCCTTCATAGCACTTTATTGCTATGAAGGGTGCTTTACAGTGCTTTACAGTAAGAAACATACATAAAAGTGCAACAGACAAGATATATCTACGTCAGTGGGCAGCCGAAGGCCGCAGAAGGGATTGTGTTTTCCCCCGCTACGTTCTCTGATTCATTTCCGCCGACGGTAAACACAACACAGTGCTAAACTTGTATTTGAAGATAAATACAGCATTTACCCATAGTTCAGATACCCACCAGCGTGTGAGAAGATGAGACTTGGTGAATGTAAACTAGATGCAAATTTGTAGCAAGAAATCCGGCCCCCACGCAGAATCACCTACGCAGAACAACGACCGCAAGCAGCAGCGAACACAGAACTGTAATTCTCTCTTTAGAGGTCAACACCAATAACAGGTCTTTTTTTTCATCGACCAACTGACATTTGTGTCCAACATGATATTTTGGAGGTCCTAAGGAGAATAATAAAACCAAAATACGTGCCCTAAGGATGACCCGACCAATTAACGATGAGAAGAGGTTAACCAATCCGGTCGTGAGGGCCGCTGGTTGAAATGTCATACGATAACAATAAACCACAGTAATCGACTTGTTAAGCTTTGGCAGCAAAGGCCGCGGGAGGAGGGCACCCTTCGTGACCCTCTGGGTGTAGACAGGGAGGCGGAGGGGGTACTTTGTAATTTGGCGGTTAGTAATGTATGGGATCAGGGGAGCAGGCGGTAAGGCTGCTGAATATAATTCTTTCACTCAAGAGTGAAGGCTGACCCTGCCACAGTGACAGGGCCTCTTTCACACTGGGCACTGCTTAGCCGCAGGCTAACGTTAGCCCCGAGCTAGGATAGCCCAGGGTTTACTTGACCCGTGTTGACACACGTTGGGCTAAGTGGTCACGCGTATTTTCTCAAGCCCCAGGCTAACTCATCACTCAAACATTACACTACGCTGTGGTTGGATATCGGGACTTCTAACCTCCAACTCCTGTTCCTGATTCACACTGGCTATTAGCGTTGTTTTTTAGGTGATTTCTGGAGTTAGCCCTGAAATCCTGCTCTGGAGCAGGGCCATCGAGTCCCGGACTAGCCCAGTGCAGTGAACACTTTCGTACTTAGCCCTGGGCTAACCATAATGTGAAAGCTCCTTTTAGGTGAAATATAGACTATATGTCTGTCAAGCCTGGTGCAAACCACAGTAACAAGGTGTTGTATCCAGAATATTGGACCATCGCTAACAAATAATGAGTTCCCATGGAGCAGATGATTGCTTTTATTTTCTCCTCCCAGGATTAGAAAAGATACAAGATCAAAGATTAGCACAGATTAGCATTTGAGAACAATCCCAATCGATTGCCTTTTGAGTTAATGACGCGTCAGCAGGTTGGGCTACGTCGTATAGCGGTAACTGGAGGTAAACAGGGAGTCTACATGGAGCTGCTTTTGACAACTTGGCATTCGGCACGGCCCGTCTGTTTAACATTTTGTATCCTGTAGAGGATTCACAGAAGGAAGACATATGTGTCCGGTACCCCATTTAAACTGGCAGTGTTTTGAGTCCTGGATGTCTGGGTCGCTTGTTTATTCACTCACTGCTCGTACGAGAAGGTTTAACCTCCCGGTCGTCCTTCCCGCTCTGCAACTACAACCGTATTTGTGGTTTGAGCTTGATTTCTCCCTCAGAAGACAGCAGCTCGGATTGTTATTAGGCTTCTCTACCGAGCAGATGCAATATCGATACGACTTGATTTAAATATTCTGTGGAGGTGAAGGGGGCGTGGCTTGGTGTCACAAGGGAGGCGGGGCAGCTCATTCCCGGGATCGACGCACCTGCGGGTAATTGGTGATCAAGTATCCTATATATTGATCTCTGTTTGTTTTGCCCGCAGTGAGACTGGTTCCTGAAACCACCGTGGAGAAGCCGGCGTGCTTCCTGTTTGTTACACATGTCCGTCCTTTTCTGTATTAAGCGTTTTAAGTCGGGAGAGTTTTCAGTTTGGTTTGGCACTCGGTGTCACCACTTTATTTTACCATAAAAGACTCTGAAACCCGCCACCGGTCTCCATCGCCTCATCAAACCCCGTTGTGAGCCAGAAACTCCCACTTATTCATACCTGCATTCTCCTCATTGTTGTTATTGTTGTTGAGGGTGTAAATAAATTCAGTTAGAATATTTATTCGAATTATTCACGATTCACAACCCCCTTGTAGCCTACGGTTTGTTTTTCATCCGTTAGTGTTATAATTTCACTGGTGATTGTGGATTTAGAGAGAAAACAACAAAAAGGTTCATCAGTAATAATACAGTTTTGGAATACAAATTGTGAATTCAATAAATAAAAATGCATATCTAAAAAGCCTGTTCCACTGTGATATATACTGTATGGGAGAAAATGCACTCCCTCAGCTGATCAAAACAGTGTTAGAAGTCATTAATTACTCAAATCCCCATCACGAACACTCGCTAAGTGGCGTAAAGTAGATCACACACATACACCCCCCCCCAGAACTGTCTCCCAGCCGTAACACTGCTTGACCCCTGGTCCTTCTAGTTCACATTAGCATTCCTCCAGAACAAACCCCATTGTGTTCAATTGTGGAGTAAATTGCCCAATCAGTTGCCTGCAGATTGGATCTGCTCACCGCGGCGCGCAAATATTGTGTTGATTCTGCGTTCTCCAGTGATGGGCATTCTGGCTCTTTTCAGTCAGATCTTTGTTCATTAATGTTGTCCTAGACAAAATGTGTTCATATCGGTTGTTTAACAACTTTCATATGATGATGAATTGTATAATAGTTGTGTCTTCGCTCTAGGGTATGCTAGGTAGTATTTAACGTTGTTGGATGTCATGGCCGGACATTAGGCTGCAGTATTGAACATGTGGCCTGTGTCAGTCACTCTGATTGTTGTCATTTCTAGTAACAGTTGTCAACGTGGTTATTTCTGAAAAGTGTCTTCCCAGCCGCGACCCATCGCTAACGTTCTCCACCAGGAGAGCAAAATGCATACGGGCTGCCGTTGCAGGTAGGTGGTTGTACTCTGTTTGTCTTTGTTGTTGTTTCTCTTTCAAGAACATTCATTCACAGGGATTTGTGCGACACAAAGAACACGTGTCGGGAACAATTGATGATGGACAAAATGACATTTGGAGAAATTCTAACAACAAAAAGGCCATTGCTAGAACTTGATTTCCCCTCTAGATCAATAAAGTACAAAACATTGTCTTGTCCTATTAAATATTGAATCAATCGGATTGATCGCCCTGTTGGCCACCATTTGTTTCTTCCGTGTTGGACGACATCATTAGTAATAGTGCACAGCGATCTGAATCTCCAGCTACGTGTCAGCAAACTGCAAATCCCCCTGCGGTCAAACATGGCTGCTTTTCTCTTCAGTTCACCAGAGAGAGCCCAACGCGTCATAACCCCAGCCAGAGCAAAAGAGCCTTAATGGAAAAACACACAGTGGTTGAAGTCAAGAGACGAGACGCAGGGTGACTACAAAACCAGCAGAGCTAATGTAGAGGTTGCCTGGTTCCAGCGCCTGAATCCCTGTGACCACTTTTCCAAAAAATGTCTGTGATTGAGGGTCTGGTGTCGGTTGCTTGAGTGCTACTCGGTCCTACTGCTGAATTTTCACCAAGTCACTCGGTGTCTTGAAGGCAGGACTTACTTCATAAAAAAATATGATGAAATATGATGAATCCGTGTTACCATGGTGAGCAATTGGGAGGAATTGTTATCTGCTTAGTGATTGGTTTAGGTGGAAGCAAGAGGGTCAAATGACTCAATTTCTGACCCCGCCTAGTCTCTGAAAGCAGCTCAGACGGAAGAAACCTCAGACTGAATTATGAAGTGAAACGAAATTGAATTTGATAGAGGTGACGTTTTAAAAAAACTTGTCCGAACTTACTACTTACTGCAGTACTACTCGACCTCATACATTTTTCCGCGGTGGTTCACGCGTAGCTAACATGCGGCGGGCATAAGCTCAGAACACCAACAGTTGTTCTAGTTTTGTCGAAGTGCTGTCGGAGGGAAAATATGAGGACAAGGCAGGCGCCGGTGATTAATTTGACACAGCAGGCAGAAGATCGTCCGGAGTGACCCCAAAGGCCAGGGATGGACACGACGGCAGGACATTACTACTTTATTAAACACCATGCGGTTGTCGCTGTCCCACGGCGTCACATTACTTAATACGAGGACACGAGGCAAGGATATAAACACACAAAACTGTTCGGTACTTCTTTCCATATCTACCCTTGATCCATTGGCCTTCCACACAAATGAAATAATGTTCTCTCTTTTTTTTGTATCATTCATTCTCCTGGATCGGATAGTATTATTCTATATTCACTCACAATGACAAATTCTATGTCTTCCTCTCATTATTTTAGTGTGAAGCCTCGGCTCTTGGTGTTGCAACCTCCTCTTCTACCGATTCTCTGCAATACTTATGTAACCCAAGTCAACGGTTTTCAAAGAAGATATTCTTAAGAACATTCTCTGCTTTTGGTACCGTCATATGGATTTTGTAGAAACGTACGTTAAAATGAAGTTACCATGAGGTGCGAGATAAAGAAACAAAAAGGTAAACCCAAAAGGGGGTTCTCACGGTCTACACTGGGAGCCTAGTTGATTAACCGTACACAGACTGAGAGTCCAAGTTGAATAGCAGAACATAGTGAATCAGGAAGGGGGGAACTGGTCATGTATGGGAACGATGAACACGATTTGCTGGCCACTGCTATTGGGCAAAAGATGAGATCATATCAGACATCCTGCTATGGAAGCTTTCAAAAAGCGGGAGATTGAGCTGCCCTGCCATTATCTGCCATGATACTGGCGTTGACAGGGAGGATCTGTCAAAAATGATAGCCGACCGTGACTGCTGGAGGGAAGTTGTGCTTGGACTCTCGCCCAAGGACGAGCGATGATGATGTTGGGGAAGGCAAGTTATCTCAGTGATCATTTCCATAATGCATGCAATAGATTTTAACATTAAGAGTTCCTAAGTGATTACTCAATGTTGTATATGCATACACTTCAATTAAACGTTCAATGTTAAACATGAAAGAAAATCCAATCATATCAAGACCAAAAACCTGACACCAAAAGACAAATACATGAGCCATCTGTTATTCAAGTGTGAATCACTTTTAAATAAAGGTTAAATCAAATAAATAAAATGTGTTTTTGTATGTAATGGTCAATCAACATCACACCTGGTGGTGAAGTAGAGGCCCTTTAACTTCCTGCTGGGCCACAAATGCAAAACACAGAATCTCAAGAGGTTCTTGTTTTCAGAGGGTTGGTTAACCAGCGTAAAAAAGAAAGATGTCTTTTTTATTTCTACCACTATCCTGTACTTTCTGCTGTATCACCCCAATATGCCGTCTGGGATTCATAAAATACCATCTTATTTTACGTTCTGGGTAAGTGATGACTCCTTTTTCATTTTAAAATGTTAATTTCATCCGTAGGCTGTACATGTGTGTGTAAACGGTGCCGTCTGAACATTTGTGCTCAGATTATCGGGGGCAATTAACCCCCAGGACCTTTCTCCAAGGTCCGCTGAGCTTGTATCGGCATGGTATCGGCCCGCCACCTGCCACCCTCCCTCCAACGCCACGAGCTGTAGTAAGATCTACCAGCCAGCCATGAAACATTTAGTTATTGACGAGCAAGAGTGGGAATGATCAATTTGGGATTTGAAAATAATACCAATCCACATTAAACAATGATAACCCGTGAACGCTTATTGTTGTGTTGGCATGATCATTCAATGATTTGCTATTTCGTTATTTAGCAGAAGGTTTCATCCACAGCGACGTGCAGTGAATTTCAATTATGGCTCAAAGAAACAGGTAGGAGTCTACGCACACACGCACGCACGTACGCACACGACAACGCACACACCAATGTAGTGCGCATTGTAGCCTGCATTGGGATTTGGCTAATCTTTGATGATGTTTTTATAATGTCATTTAACAGTGTTTCCCAGCATTTCTCATCTTATGTTCCCCCACAGCCCAATCAGCACGGCTCAAGTACCCCTCCATCGACCACAAATGTTTTCCTTTTAACTGATATTATATCAGCAACCACCAACATATATAATATTCATATTTTACGCATTCCCCCAGTTGGGAATCACTGATTGAACACATTTTTATGCAAAGCAACTTATAGTGAAATCAGATATGTCATTAAGGAGCAGGTAGGGGGTAGGCATCTTGCTCAAGGATGACTGCAGGTAAACTAGATTACATACACACTCATCCTTCCATCCATCCATAGAGAAATATGTTATTTAATAGTGCAGGACGTATGAATAAAACATACCCACAGGTTCATGCATCAATAACAATAAATAATACATAACTAGATGCATAGACAGACTTCCTCCACTGCCACTGTGATTCTGGGTTTGGTCATTCAAATCCTCATCCAATCACAGCAGCCCTTTCAGATGAGGTCACACAACCATATATGGAATTCCTTAAATATGATGAGGCAAAGTTCGACTTAATCTTGAATAAATGGTTTTGGCTGGGTGGGGCCAACACTGTTTATAAGATGTGATTAAATAGTCATTAAGGAGTCCCCAAAGGATGCTAAGATTAAGTTGCATTATCTAGAAACACTGACAAAATACTGTTAATATGCAGATGCTACACAACCTCACACACACACACACACACACACACACAGTTTGGTTAATGAATGAAATAGCAATTCAGTTTTTGTTCCAGTTCATTACAACTGATTTGCTTCCATTGTTGAAGCCCTGTTGACAGGGCTAAAAATTAATGATGTCCCATTGTCCCAGGGACAATAAAAATAGCTGGGACACAATGATACGGTGTCTGGGACAGTAGAGAAACGTATCATTGCAAATGAAATTATTACGTTTATGCGTCATGAATACTGTATATATGATTTGAATTGTTAGGTGTTCAAATTCGAAAAAAGTGAGGTGGCACCGGGCACGAACTCTACGCTACGTCACACGAGCACAAAATCAATCAGAGAGAGACCCACGCAAAGGTGCAAAAACCCTGCGGTCCTAAAAATGCTGAGGTGGCTGAACAAAAGTAAAGAAGCCCCCGGGCCTGAAGAAAGCCACACTGACAGCAACAACACCCATGAAGAAGTATCGATGGTGGGATCTTCCTCCCACGGCTACCGGTCCCATCCATCTACTTCTTCTCATTGGAGTAGTTCAAAAGTGGATGAGATGAGTGGGAGAGGGTACCTGTTCTTCACCGTGATAACATTGAGTCCTCGATAGTCAATGCAGGGACGCAGGATCTTATCCTTATCCCACAAAAAAGAACCCCGCTCCTGCAGGGGATGAAGATGGACGAATGATGCCAGCCGCCTGAGACTCACTGATGTATTCATCCATGGCCTGCGTCTCTGGAGCTGACAACGAGAACAACCGACCCTTGGGGGGAGAGGTGCCAGGAAGGAGGTCTATGGCACAGTCGTAGGGTCTGTGAGGAGGCAGGGAAGTGGCACAGGCTCAGTTGAATATCTCCTTCACATCCAGGTATGCGGACGGCACTTTAGAGAGGTCAGGAAACTCAGAAGGAGAAGGAGAGCTATGGACAGGAGAAAGGGCATTTCTCAGACAGACTGCATGGCAGTGCTCACTCCAGCCTAAAATCACTCCAGTAGTCCAATCAATGTGGGGATTGTGTCTATGTAGCCATGGGTATCCAAGAATAACTGGAAGCTGAGGGGCATGAATTAAATTACATGCTGACATGCTGGGGTGCACCGGGGCAATGTGGTGGGTAACAGGAGATGAGCCAAGAGCGCAGGCCTGAATCGGGGACTCCAGGAGGTTCTGCGGGATGTTAAGTTGATGAGCCAACTCATAATCCATGAAGTTGGCGTCCGCCCCTGAGTCTATGAAGACGATGTGTGTGTGTAGCCATCCAGAAGAAACTGCGTGGATTAATGGTCAAGAGAGCATTTCAGGGAGTCAAGCCTGGCCCACCAGCACCCACCCTACTGGTGAGCCCTTCCTTTTACTGAGCAGGAGGAGACGAAGTGTCCCTGTTGGCCGCAGTACATGCAGCGATTCTCCCGGCGATGCTGCTGGCGTTCCTCCGGAAAGAGGCGGGCCCTTCCCAGCTGCATGGGCTCTGAGGCGTCGGGGCGACAAGGCAAGGCGGGTAGCTTCTTGGCTGGAGAGGTGCATGGGAAACTGGGGACTGGAATCTCCCCCTCTTTCTCTCTCTCATGCGGTTATCAATGCATATAGTCAGTTCAATGAGAGCATCAAGCAGCCAGTTCATCTTTAATTCTATCAGACAAGGCATGGTACAAGGCATCATACAGAGAGGAAGAGTTCAGTGGCGAAACTACGGAAAAGCACCGAAACTGTCGACAAACTCGTTCATGTACGTTTAAATAACTACAAGGGAACTGTCGGTACTGCGATGGAGAAGCACCATCTTGAGCCCTGGGAATTAGTTTCCCATCGGAACTAAAGCACAAAAGCGGTCGACAAACTCGGTAGGAATTGATATGCGTTTAAATAGGCTGCAATCAATAATAACCGGTTAGGAATTTACATGCATCTCGGATAAAAAGGAACGACCAAGGAGAAGCACCGGCCTTGGGAATTAGTTTCCCGCAAATGTACAGAATCGAGAAAAAAAAATAATAATAAGGGGATCCTTGGGTAGATAATAAATATACTAAATACATCTATATTCAAATACTATGTATGGGAAGTAAATACAAGTAAAAGATAAAATATTAAAGGGCAAGTACATAGTGATAGCTAAAATACTATGTATGAAGTAATACAAGTAAAATATTCAATATTAAAGGGCAGGTACTTGCATCTGTGTTGCTGGAATGCTGGATGCATAAACCTGCTGCGTGACTGTTTTTCCCGCTCACCTTTTCCTCCTTTTGCATTTTTTGACCCAACTATCTCAAAGGAAACTCAATTCATAATTACAACACAGATCCTTTTGTTCTAGTCGTGTGCTGTTCTGTGTGATTCTCTCTCCTCATTGGGGCGGTGGCTTGATATCTTGTTTGGTCGTCTCCCTAGCCTATATAAATGCTGGGGCAGGGGCAGATCATAGAGATGGTCGGCCGCGTCCGGCTCAATGTACAGTCAGGCCATTATAAGCTGAAACCGAAGTGCGTTAGTAAGCGAATAGTGCTTTCTGTGATCAGTGTTTTGAAAAGAAAACACTGGGAAGCAGAGAGGCTGAGGGTCCTTCACTCAGAGGAGTCTGGGGGGAAGGAACCTGGTGGAATGGGATCTAGCCTGGAGCTGTGCCCTAGAGAGAGGGAGGCTCAAAGGATTTGTGTGGAAATAAGAACTGAATTAATGTGGACAACACCAATTAAAATGTTAGGCAAATGTTAGGCATTGAGTACAACAAAAGAGTGACAACTCTAGGGTTTATGGTACACCAATGGGTGACTATTAATATGTAATAAGTTTTATGAGGAGAGATAGGTTGGTACATTTAATGCAGTGATCTATTGCAGGTTTGCCACACATTGCATATTGGAAAAAAGGGGATAGAAAGTAGAATGAAAAGACATTGCGACCCAATTCAATAGACTTCATAAGAGAAGAAATGTATGGGAATCAGTTATATCTTGAATTGTGTTTTTAAATAGATATGGGGATAGATTCTAACTTATTTTTTTATAATCACAACTGTAAGAAGAAAAATAATGTATAACAATACAATTTAACTTTCATATTTTGTATGAGACCTCTAACTCTAGAGAAAAGACCCTGTGATGCGGTGTGGAGCAGACTGACTGGCTGACAATCTGACTGACAGTCTGACTGACTGACAGGGACCAGACCTGATGGCTCAACTTAATGTGACCTCCACCACCTACCAACCTACCTGCCACGTATCTTCTAAGTCATCCTACAGTCTGGTGGCTCCTTTTCGGTTTTTGTTTTCAAGTATCTGGCATTGGCAGCTGCTGCCATTGTGGGGTGGTCTTGGGAAAATTCTTGGTCTTTTGTTCTTTTTTGGTCAGGTCTCCCCATATAGTTAAAATTCTGTCAATAAACCAAGTGGAAAATTTTTTCAATATTTTCTTTTTGCTATGGATTTCTGTTGGTAATTACATTCCCAGTCTATTTCTTTAGTGTGACTTTCAGTCACAAAGGGGGGAAATATCGTAGTAAAAATTACTAACTGTATTGATGTATTTGACTTACAAACATATTCTTTATCCAGTGTACTTGTCTATTCTCTATCTAGTGTACTTCTCTACGTCTTTGCTGGAATAACATCCAGATGGTTAACCTTGAGATAACAGGAAATCGCTCTCATCTTCCAGAAGCCTAGACTCCAACTGCCTAAAGAATGTCTGCAGAGCCACCTTGCTTTCTTTCTAAGTCATTTGTGTGTTTTTGTTGAAATAGTTTGCTATTTGTTCATTTTGTTTAATTGTTGAACTGCTTTGGTCAGATAAATGTTCTTTAAGTGATCCAGCAAATGATTCTGTGAAGTGAATTGAATTGAAGCAAGTGGAGGTCTAGCAAAAGACATTTACTTTAATACAATTTTTCTATTTTCAGTTTAATTATTTTTAAATTATTTATACTCCACAGTACCTTAAATAAATCCAGTGATTTATGCAGGTGTATAGCGATACAAAGTGAAACCTCTCTGAAAACCTCTAACCTTTGTAGAGCCCCTGTGATCAATGGCCACATGTAGCTGTGGCAGATGACTCTATACCACCCATCCTATGGACTAAACATAAGAATCAGACAGGATTTATTGATCGTACCCGGCATCCTGCATCAAGCCAGTATGGAAGGCTGGTTAGCCTATGACGGGTAAGATCCCACCTTGAAACCTCGACAACCTAAGGCAGGATGTCATGATGACTTGGACAACTGAACTACTGAAGCTATTCAATGTAGCTTACTATGTGACCAAGGAAGTGGAACCATTCACAAAATACCCCCAAATTAGTAGACTTACACTTCAAAAATGGATTAGACTTGGGCAACACCTACAAGAATGACCAGTAGCACATTCATTCAGAACCATGACATGATTTGGAGGTAGGATCAAGTCAGCAAGATTTTTCTCCATCATGTCAGACGCCGCTGTCCATGCAGGATCAAGAGATCATTTGCTTTGTTAGAGGATGTGATGGGGCTGCATGAGAAGGGAGCGTGTTTTCAGACAGCGCGGTGTCCAAGTCCTCTCCACCCTCAGGTGTCCAAGTCCTCTCCACCCTCAGGTGTCCAAGTCCTCTCCACCCTCAGGTGTTTGCCTACTGGCACGTTTCAGCAAGAGTTAGGAGATATAGCGGGTG
>OMKN01056094.1:16298-28337 GCA_900302345.1 Melanonus zugmayeri | reverse complement strand
TATATATGCCATTTTGGGTGCCAGACCTTCAATCGAGCCTCCTGTTTTTGGTGTCATCTTTTGTGCCAAATAACACATCAGTAAGTTTAGCAGGAAAGCAACAATCTGATTTCCCAAATAAGTAAATCATATTTCAGGCAAGCAGGTTTCTCTTATTTTTTTCTTCTTTCAGGACATCATCGAACCTACTAAGCCGGATGAATCCACTGCTTCCAGTCCATCTACCTGCCGTGCATCTGCCTCCACCCCAACTACCGGCCGTGCATCTGACTCCACCCCAACTACCGACCGTGCATCTGCCATCTGCCTCCCCATCTACAAGTGCAGCCATGGCAGCCCTCGACCCCACAACCCCATCGTCAAAAAAAAATACAAAATAAAAAAGAAAGGCCAATCTAGTACTGAATTTCCTCAAGGAGGAATCCGTCCGGTTATTTGAGGAATTGATTGACAATTGATTGACTCTAATGTTCCCTTCGTTCAATAGCATTTAGTAATAAGGTGCTCACACATTTGTCATTTATTTAGGTGTACCGTATTTTCCGCACTATAAAGGCGCACCTTCAATGAATGGCCTATTTTAAAACTGTTTTCATATATAGGGCGCACCGCATTATAAGGCGCATAGAATAGAAGCTACTGTAGTGGCTGGGGTTGCGTTAAGGGTGCGTTTCTACCAACGCGCTGTTTTTTTAGCGCTGAGAGCTGCTGAGAGCGCACTGAGAAAGCGCTGTGCGTGTGTCCACCGCGAACTGCTTTTTTTTGGCTGCTACGATACGGGATACGCAGAAAACGAATTCAATTACCTTGTTTTATCCACTGTCGGTTTTTGAGAAAATGAAAGGCTTTTAGGTGCGCCTTATAGTGCGGAAAATACGGTAAATAGAATTTAGGGAGAGAATGGACAAAGTGCCAAATTATGGTTTTCTCCTCATCAAGGATTAAAATACTATATAAGAAACCTAAAGCTTGTCAATCATATATTGAGAATCATATATATATTCTCATTCTGTAGGGGCACAAAACAGGGTGGTCCCCTGAGCCCACTGCTTTTTGCTCTAGCCATTGAGCACCTGGCAAAGACCATACAGATACCCAGGACATACAAAATGTTTTTTCATGCAGACAATATTTTGTTGAAAACCTGACTTTAGTGTTCCTCACATCTTAGATCTCGGTGCCTCTTATGGCAGCTTTGGATAAACTAAATGAAACATGAGCTTACACTACAGGACCACGTTTTTTAAGGGGGCTGCCATTTAGAGTAGCCTCAAAGTAAATCTACCTGGGTATCCAAATTACTAAATGTAACAACATTGTAAAGATCTTTAATGCAAATTTTCCAGCTGGCGTTTGAGAGGGTAAAAAAGGCTCTGTGGGGAGGCACTCCTGCATGCACTTAATTTCTCTCTCCCTTTTCTCTTACAGACTGTATCTTACAGCAAAAGTTAAAAAATAAATCAGTAGGAAACAGAGCTGTGGAACAGTCTGCCACCTGTAATCAGGGAAGCTGACTCTACCAAACTTAAAACCTACCTCTTTACTCTATCATTTGGCTCCTAGGAGTGTCCCTCAGCTCTCATTACAGCTAAATCGACCTGCTAGTCAGCACTAGTCTACCCCTGCTGCCGATAGGTACTAGACTAGAGGCTTTTCCTACATGTTCCTTATCCACCCTGCCCCATCTAACCATAATGCAGTCTCTGTTTTAGTGAGTTGATGCGACCATTCCAGTCATGGCACCTGACGGCTACCAGCTTGCTCACCAGCCAGCACCTCATCACCATGGATAATACTAATTGTCCATTTTTTAAATTGTACTTAAAATGTTTGCTTGTAATACTATGTATGTCAATTATGGCACCCATTGCACTCCTAACCACCCCTGGAAGGAGGGATCCACTCTGCGTTCCTTCTCAAGATTTCTTCCTTGATAATTAAGGGAGTTTTTCCTTGCCCTTTGGGGGGCTAGGGTTAGGAGGTGTCATAAATATATAGCGTGTAAAGCCCTTTGAGACTGTAACTGTGATCAAGGGCTATACAAATAAAATTGACTTGACTTAACATTATCTTGCTTATAGACCACATTACAAAGCTTATTCAAAAGTAAAAAACTTCCACCGGTCAGCTTGATCATCTGTTCAAACTCTGGCTAAAGCCTGCCTGGCCACCATCTCCTCACTGATAACTGCAATAATTAACTTTAACCTCACTTCTGGTTTCCACCCCTAAACACATTACTGAAACAGTCCTTGTCTGAAGCACCAATGACCTCATCCGGAAATTCAATTTCAGTTGACCGGATATATCGGTATACAATAAAACTCATGACCTTCTCTCAGCCTAATCGATCCTCATCCTCATCCTCTGCCATCTCTCACTCTGTTCTTCTGGAATGCCTGGCTGCCTAAGTTTAGGTATTCAGTTAGGGATAGTTGAGTGAAGGCATGGGTTATAGGTGGTTGATATTAGGTTAGAGGTAGGTTAAATTGATGTAATTTAGGGTAGACAATAAATTTAAGTTCAGAAAGTTTTGAAATGTTTTGTGTGGCGAGCGCAGAGCTTTTTGCTGTTCTTGCCTCTGGTTTGAATGTCACTTAACACCGGGGCCAGTTAGAGTCCGAAATGGCTGGTAATGTCATTCTACATCGGATAACCGGATTGGAGTATTTCCTTGGAATACATAATGAATATATCGGAATGAATAGAAAGACAAGACACAAATACATATTATTAATAATGTATTATACGTAGTAAATAGGCCTACAAACAATATGAATAAATACAGTAATAAAATGAATGGAATTAATCAATAAAACATTGACAAATTAAGACAGTGTATTCAGTTATTTATATCATTTACAAATATATATATTTGTTACATAAGTCATTTGTTGTTTCACACATATTTCTCATTTTTAATTTCTATGGAAATGAATGAGCCTTCTATATGATTTAGTTTTTGGGTTTGCAAAAAAATGATCCATGATCCATGCCAAAAAAGTTCCCCTTTTTTGGCATGGATAATTTTCAAACTATTCCCTGTTGCCTTCTGCACGGTTTACTATAATGTATGACATTATAGCACTTCAAAATGTATGACACACTAATGACGAGTTATTAATCCAACCAAAATAGTCAAACTGTGGGACTCTACTGTTAAACATGAAGCTGAAATGTTTTGCCGGAAGTGCTTTGTTGTTATTGCTAGAATTACAGCGCTCCTTCCTGCTCCCCCTTCACACAAAAACACGGATCCTCCAGCCATGATCCGACGCTGACTACGGGATAGAAAATGGCGACGGCGGCGAGCCGTACATCGTCACCGGGTATATCGGACGAAACTATCGCCGTAAACTCTGGAATCAGTTCTCAGGGAAACTTTAGTAACGCTGATGTCCACAGTAGTTTGAACAAGTCGAAATCTTGCCATGGGGAACTTTCACACTGGAGGCGCAAAGATCGGTCTAAAGTCAGGAGCGAGGCAGCGCTGCATACCTCAGACTCACCCGAGAGAGCTCCGATAACATCGCAGCAGCAACGCAATCATGTTTCGTCAAGTTCCTCGCCGGATGAAAAGCAGTTCCGAAAGTCGAACGTGTGCCATCTCACTGACTACAGTCAGCAATGTAGTCCACCGACGCTTTTAACGGAGTCCAAATGTAGTCTTTCAGACGCGGAGAAAAAGTGTAAAACTTCCGTAGTTGATTGCGGGGAGCAGTGCGGGCTGCTGGACGCGGGCTCCGGGTCGTCCCTGGAAGTAAACGCAACACAAAACAGGTAACTTCACGGGGTTTCTCTCCGTTACCTCCCCGGTTTTCAATGAAATGATCAACGATCAAACGTTCTCGTGTGTGTTGCTGCGTAAAACATGCATTTCATTGGCATTGCATTTGACAGGGTATTTCTGGGGACTATCCAAACAGTAGTCTGTAATACAAGGAGTCGGAGCTGTACACGACTTTGTGGTTTACTGGCAAGGTACCTTGCAGACTACCGAGCCATTTTGTTAAATGCCTAACTTAGGTGAACTAACTACACTGGCGTGTTTCAGCCTAGTCCAGAGTCACTGTGTTTTTGGCCTGAGATGGGATCATGTAAGTTACTACTGAACCATCCAACTTGAGGCGAAATCTTAAAAGTGGTTTAAAATAATTAAATCTGGCGAATTGGTTGAACTGTTTTACAAGTCATTGTGTTCATATGGGTAGTTATTCAGTGTAGTAACTAGCAGTAGTTATTCAGTGTAGTAACTACCAGTAGTTATTCAGTGTAGTAACTAGCAGTAATTTGATCATAAATAGTGGAAACAAGGCCTATGCATTTTCAGGGATATCAGAATTCACAATATGGATTGGGTTTCTATGAAGTGAATTCACATGCAGACCACATTCTACCTGGTCGGGTGTGATGGACACATTCTTTTATTTATATGTATGTAGGCCTGTGTGTGTTCATGGTATATTCTATTATGTGTTTTTGACTTCAGCTGATCACATTGCATTCTATATTTTATTCCGTTTTTTACGTTTGCTCTTTTAAAAACAATATTAGTCTGATCTGTCATACGTTTGGTTTCGGGAGTTTTTCCAACTCTATTGTCTATTTTCATTTGTACACAACACTGAAGTTTGTCAGTTTTTCTTCAGTTAAAGGTGCACTACCTAATAATTTAACATTTTCAAACAAACACCATTTGATTTCCTTCTGTCACAATGTGTTACTTTTGTTTTGGGATGTTGGTCTGCAATTTGCCCTGTTACTCTTTGATTGACAAGCCTTGGCGTAAATAAAAAGCCTGTGTCTTTGTCTGGGTCAAAGTGTTGGATGGATCGAAAAGTAGGGTAAATGTTGAATTAGTTTGACTGAGATGGCAAGATTTCGAACTTGTTTTTTTAAGCCAAGTAATAACTAAAACGTTTTCTGGCATGGTTGGAAACATTTTGGATGTAATGTATGTTTTGAGTCCTTTGGCGGCGAACACACACTTGCAGGGACAATGATGGATGGTAGTTTGGTAGAACTTTTTGCTCATCTTTGACTTAAATGGTATGCTCAGAACCATTGTAATCCCCTTTGTGCACATTGGAGAAGTCACGTTCTTTTGGCACATATGTTTAGATTTGCGCAGGGTTGAAAATGGTACTACAGTCAGTGTATTTTCTTTGCTCACCACGGCTCTTGGTGTGAACTTCTCCACCAGTAAGTAAGGTAGTCATGTCTGTTTTCCATACTCGCCACTTTAAACTCGCCACAGCTTGTGTTTCAGTATTATGTATCTAACCTGCATATCGATGATTGATGGGCTCTATTGTAACATGAGATTTTGAGCTTAGTTGCTTAATGCCTGTGGTTCTCTGACACCACAGCCTCTACGCAGCTGGGGCTCGAACTGGAACCCCAGGCTTACAAGACGAAGTGCAGAGTAGGGTTGTGCTGATTGACAATATATCGTCTGATCACGATTGTCATGAGGAATCGGCAATCTCCTACTCAAGGGGTTTGACTCAAAAAGGGATTACTATTATTTTTTTAAAGCCAGAAACAACAATGTAATCTTGGTGGACGCAAATGAATGGTACCGTGCTACAGAGGGCACTGTTGTCTGTAATCAATTATCATTAACTACGGTCTGTTCTGTTCAGCCACATTCATTTTAAAAAACAATGGCCGGTTTTCCGATACCAGTTTAATTTTATGCAAACCGACTGTACCGGCATTTGTCATTATGAGACGTTCTGGAAAATTAAAACGTAGCCTATTGCTTACATCAGCAACTTGTGTTGATGTTAAACATAACTTGTATTGCATTAGAAATATGCAACATATATAATATTATGTTTGTTTAGAAACGGAGCTACTCTTAAGTGAAAGCAAGTTGACGGGCTGTGCGCTATTCTTTTTCACGACTTTTATGTTGATTAACATTACACTTCATGTTGTTCAATTTGTTCATGTTCATTTTGGTCATCTCTTGATTGTACTGCGAGTAGGTTAACGATTTTTGCCGTCCTATCTTGTTATTTATAGAGAACATTTTGATATTTGCTCTAGGCTGAAGTCTTATTGTAGTTATTATTTTGATGTTAAAACTTGGTTTGTGAGAAATAAAAACCTTGCGCGTTACTTGGTTGTCTTGAAAATTGTTTGTGCTGCTACAGTCTCACGTGCGCTTACATGTATAATAATAATAATTTATGCCTGTGGGCGCTCTGGCTGCTTGCTGCCAGCTGTCGCCAGGAGGAAGATCGTTCAAGCAGTGCTGCAGACACCATTTTCAGTTGTGCCGAATCGAATCACATCGTCTGCCTAGTATGTTTCCACACACAAGGAATTTGACCTGGTTCTTCGCTCTCAGTACACAATACAACAAACAGAAATGAAGATCACGTTTGTGTTTGCATCTATGTTTGTGTCCCGGTAGACAAACAGACTGATTATAGCTCCGGGAAAACATCAACAAATCATTTCTCCTCCATGTTCACTAGTAATTAGCGCTAGAGAAAATGCAATCCAGCTATGTTATTGGTTGCTGCTTCATCACCGCAACCGCTAATTTGCATAAAGTTAGAATTATTTCAAATTTCCTTGTCGCACTGGCACCATGCTTGTCGCTCTGGTATTCTTGGTTTGACTAATTATCAAACTGGTTTGAAAGATGTTACACCGGCCCAACCCTAGTGGACACCGACGGACCTGTAGAACCTGAACCCCAATGTTAAACCCATACATTAGACCACACAAAAGATAACATTGCACATAAAAATTTGAATATTGTATCGCAATATTTATGGAACCTCAATTTTTATGCAAAATAATAGTTGTAATATCTTATTGTGAGGTCCCTGCTGACTCCCCTCCCTACTTGCCACAATTTTTGTGAAATAATTGTCTGCAACATCAACTGTTTCCGCAAAAAAAATGGCCTTTCAGTTTTCCAAATCGAATGGAGAACGCAAATCAGATCAATGGTCCAACGTTTGTGATTTCTTCTGCGGAAAAGTTGCTGTTGCCATATGAAGCAGTACTCTCTCATATTAGAAAATATTGAGTGTGACGGTTCTCCTTTTAATGGATTGCTAAATGTGTTTCTTTCACAGAAATGTATGTATTCATTGACAAAAATATTGCCGGGTAAAAAATATGAGTAGCGAAGATGTGTCTCATGACGTTGGTGCAAACTCTCTTCTTTATACTACTTGTATGCTCACTGGATCTGCTGTCCCCTGCAGCAGGGATTGTATAAGGAGGAAACCTGATGTTTGGGAGTGCCATTGCCCATGAGAAAGGGTGTGTGCACAGCTACTATTGACTGGGGCACACTCTTTGCTTACGTGGAGGTTTGAATTTGACCTCCTGCCTGCTGGCTTTTTCATGTCCCACCTGCACAAGAAACAATGCCCCTTTGTCTTGGCTCATGGCAATTTGGGATAGCTGTTATTTGAGAAGTGTGGGGGTGGCCACAATACAACCTTTTATTCAGAATGGAGGCAGTCATGTTCTGTTGTCGTTCACTCAAAACCGCTAAATAAGAACGTATCCTTGGACGACAAAACCTCAAAATGTAAAGATTGTAGTTGTTTAATCATTTCCTTGACAACTATATAATGAAGTATTTAAACTTTAGAGGTTGGGTTACATTGTTGGTGTAATTATTACAGCCGATTACCATGAACCCCATGATTCCAATACAACTTCTTCTAAAAATGTTTTATTTGAATCCAAAGTCAAATTAAACGTTATCAGCCCAAAAATATTGAAGTAATCTTGCTTTAATATAGTGTGTTCCCCCTGTTTAATGCTGGCCTTTCTTGTCCTTTTTTAAGCTGTGATATGGCGATGAAACTGACCCCAAGGGGATTGCAGAAGATCGAGGACCGACCGGAGGAGCGAATGATTCGGGAGAAACTTAAAGCTACATGTATGCCCACCTGGAAGCATGAATGGCTGGAGAGACGCAACCGGAAAGGCCCAGTGGTATGGAAGAATCATACAACAGTACACAGACGAATACAAATATCCTTATGAATGAATGTGTCCATATTCACAATATTGGAGAGGGTTGTCTCCGCCTGCCCCCTCCTCCCCAGACTCGAAGCTCATGCATGTTGCCAGGTTGAGGACACTGAACGAACACGAGCACAGTGTTTGTATGCCAAATTTGTTTCATATTTGGCAACCCAGGGTACTTAGAGAATAGTAACATACATATAGCACCTTTAACTGCAACTTCTCTTAAATTAGAAAGGAAGAAGGAATAATGCATGACCATCAATTCTAATGACCTGTATTTCTCTAGAGATGCTGCTATTGCTGGTTTGATTTGAACCCTTTTTGTGCATTTTACAACGTCTGTGTGCATATTCTCTTTTGCTGGCTTGAGGCTAGGGCTGTCCTGTTTTTTTCACATCGCCCAAAGCCGATGCCCGATTACATTGTTAGTTGTACCACAAAAAAATACAAATCCCTATAAAGATGGTGGGTGGGGTGGCTTTCAACAGATTTTAACAGTACCATCAAATTAAGCCCATGTATATAACCAGAGAAATATTGGATACAAATTGGCCTTTGCCTGTCTTACCTACGCGGTAGTCTATGTGGAGGGTAACCTAGTGTTTTCAATTATGTGTTTGTAGACAAACCAACAATTCTTTTTTTGAATAAAAGACTATTTTGAAACACATTGGAAATATTTGGAAAATAATGAAAAGTGTATTGACACATGAACAGGAGCTGGGCTACTGTAACTCTGCAATCAATGGAAGTGGCTAACGGAAAGCAAATGCTATTCCAGCGAACCCCCCTTCTGGACACACAATGATGGATTTTGAATTAAACAACTCGTCTAAATCTGGGTAAGACAGGCAGGTGCCAATTTACAGATTTCTTGGCGTATCCCTTTTAATTCACGCAACAGTGTGAAGGATGAAATGGAGAGATTTAATTCAGCCCCTCAAAGATGGAGAACCGCTTCACAAATCTTAGATCTCATCTAGCATGGTGGGATGCTCATTGGTAAGCTTTGGTCCTACCAACTCTGCCATCCAATGGATATCCTCCTCTAAACGCTCTAGGAGGCCCAACTCCCAAAAAGTGTCCAGTTTAGGCCAACGACGGAGATTGTTTTCTTTAGAGGTGTATTTATTTTGTTAAACACTAGTCTAAACACCCTCAACAATGCTGACCTCCAGTTTGTGCTACAATATGAAGTATGTCTGTCTGTTGTTCCACCTTTTATCTGCATAGATAGTGAAGCCAATTCCTTTGAGAATAACAGAAAGGGATGCTGGGCCACAGGGGCCTGAATCAGGATCTGATGGACAATCCAGCGCATCCTCCCAAAGCACCAGCCGTTGTAGTCCTACTCCGGGCTCTGCTTCTGTGTGGTCCTCTTCCAAGGTCAACGGGAAGCCAGATTCACCTGGCATGCGCAGGAGGAGGATATCTCCAATACCCGTAAGTGGCATCCTTATGGAGATCTGTTCATTCATTGCATATGAAGTTACTTCATATTAAATGATTTTGAAATTATTGAAAGAATTGTCAACTTTTAATCAAATATGAATTCATCATATCTAGTATCATTGTTTAGTTTTCTATAAATGAGTGTTATTTAAAAATATATTAGAATTTTTTTTTTTTTTTAAAGCAGCATTTATATGCTGGTATTGTTGTTGTGCAGTTTCAAAGTGGCCGAGTCACCCCACCACGGAGGGCTCCATCTCCCGATGGCTTCTCTCCCTACAGTCCAGAAGAGACGAGTCGACGCGTGAACAAGGTTATGAGGGCTCGTCTCTACCTGCTTCAGCAGATAGGACCCAACTCGTTTCTTATTGGTGGAGACAGCCCCGACAACAAGTACCGCGTTTTCATTGGCCCACAGGTAGGATATAGTGCCACAATTAATCGAATCATCCAGGGCAACAAATGTATCTTCAGCTCTAACAAGTTAAATAGCCCAATATTAGTTCTAGGTTCAGAGTCCAAAGAAAGAGTCTTGAAAAAGCGGCACTTTCCTTTTAGTCCAGCACTCCATTAACTCAATGTGCTATGACGCCACATTTCAAAGTGCTATCCATTCAGAGGTGCTAAAAAATGTTTTCTGTTGTAAATGTCTTGCCTTTTATTTTCTGTTGGCTTTGCTGAAGTGTATTACTGCATTTTTATCAGGTCACCATTGCAAAAGAGAATACAGAATACTGATACAATTAATGTCAATAAATAAATAATAAATTATCTATAGAACTATATATTCCCACAGAATTAGATTATATTTGTGGTGGTAGCTGGAGGGGGCAGAGATAGACTAGCTTATCAGAGTTAACTTGAATGCCTCAGTCAGTAGGGATACAATAAATACGAATTCAAGGTCCAAAAGGTGCTTTTTTCCCCACTAATTTACTTTATTTATTTGAATTGCGTTTTAGTTAGGGGTAGGGTGCTTTGTTAATCGTTGATTGTGTAGAAATATTGACCAAACGAAAGCTCTATAGAGTGAAACAGTTTCGCTTGGAAGCCCCGTATATATACACCGCTACACACCCTCATACCTCATACCAGTGATCATGTCTTTAGTTCACCGCGTCACATTGCTAATTCAGAACGTGAATATCTGTTGAATCTCCAATATCTTTCTAACTTTAAAAAAGACGATCTAACTGCATAAGCTGCTATTGAGATGTACAGTGCTATGCTGCTATACATTTCACTTTCAGTTTTGATGTTGGGTGGTCATTATTGTAAAACTTGTGAAACGCCTCAACAACAATGCATGACATTGCAATGCATGTGCAATGGCGAAGGCTTAAATAGTAAAAACATGTGGTGGTCAATGTTGATACTGTGGCGGGACGCCACAAATAAATCAATGTATGAGAAACACTGGTGTGTATGCAAATTAACCTATAGACCGGCATGTGTAACTGGTCAAAAATATTCTCGGTGGTTAACCGTTGACATCCCTACTTGATGGTTATTACATTACAGGACAATAGAAAGTCAAACAAGGCTTCTTCCAAATGTTTCTGTGCATGCATTCGTATGAAGCAACACATAATCTCTCTTTGCAGACTTGTAGCTGTGTCCGAGGAGCCTTCTGCATCCATGTCTTATTCGTCATGCTCAGGGTTTTTCAGCTGGAGCACTCAGACCCCCTGCTCTGGAGAAAGACACTCAGGAACTTTGAGGTAACCATAGTTGGGGTTGGACGATTTTCCGATAGAAGGCTATATCACGGTTGAATAAAATTATGACGGTGTCCATATCAATACTGTCTCAAAATGTCTCTCTTTATAAGCGCATGCTGGATGCATGTTGTGTGTGTCGGAGAACAAAGGCAGAATTAATGAATGACCTTTAGCTTACATTGAATTCGATTTGTTGACTTTAACTCCTCAATTGAATGCCATATCGAATTCCCTGTTTTTTCTTCTCCACAAAATTATCTCTACCTTTTATGGTCGATATGTGCGCAAAGCTTAGGCTATATACAGTAAAGCCAAATTTCTTTCTTACTCCACAACCTTAAAAAGCAGGTAAGATGAGCACGAATGAGTAAGGTAAAATTATGTCTCAAATTATATCAGCATACATGCAGAAAATGAAATACAATGCTATTGCTGTTCTCAAGCTGGCTGGCTATGTCGCTCCATCTCCCGGTGAAACTGCTTGTCAAAATCACCCTGTTTGAGGCAGCCGATAGCCAGATATAATGCTGATTTAATAATTCCTTTCAGCTTATAGGCCTAGGCTGTGTTTCCCGATACCGGCATACCTTGAGTTTTCACAAAGGTTTTCAAGAGACATTTTTCAAGGTAGACCTTCCACTTTGCGAGTGTTTCCCGAACTCTACCTTGAAGCGGCTGCTTCAAGGTAGAGTTCACGAGTCACTTGAGGTGGAGATGTCACGCGGAGATGACGCGCACACAAAATGTTTCCTGCCGGCCTCTGATAGTATAATGAAGATATATCAAATATATTGTTATATATATATAAAATATATATACATACAGCACCGTAACGCAAACATGTGCCCCCCCA
>OMKN01056094.1:0-13173 GCA_900302345.1 Melanonus zugmayeri | reverse complement strand
CAAGCTTGATCCACTCCGGTGTTGTAGTCCCGGAGGAGACCCTCAAACTGAAGCTGTTGTAGTAGTCCAGTATGAGGTCTCTGAATTTGCCTGAGACGTGGTGCCGGTTCAAAGCTACCTCAACCAGATTGTGGGGTATGGAGCCATAGGCGTTAACTAGAAATGCGGTCCGCTTCCTGGCCCTCTCCTCTGCCTCAGATGCCACTCAGCTCTCGGGCAAGGCAGTGAGCTTCTTGTGGAGGATACAGCACAGCTCTGAGAGAGCACCCCTCTCCTCCTCACTCGCTACCTTGTACTGTCACCTCAGGCTCTTCAACTGTGAGTTGACTCTGGGCCTGGCTCCTGCTGTGCACTGACACTTGCACCGTCTGCACGCATTTTATCTTGGCCTGGTGGATCTTCAGGCCACGCGAGTTCTTGCAAACTTTGCTTTGAGGCTTCGGAGAGCAGCACCATGTCTGGCCGCAATGTTGACATTTCCTGGGAACTGGGAGCTTCCCCAGGTCAACCTTCAACTCCCAGTCTTGTGCCGTCGAGAACAGGTCGGAGGAGGTGGTCCTGGAAGCCGCTGTTGCCCTCTGACCAGCTCTGATGAAAATGTTCTTTGCTGGGCGGATGTGCTTGCAGTGGTGATGCATAACATGTTGTCAAAATGCAATCTGAATGCATGTAGACATTGTTATTGCTGTATATCAACACCAACACTATAGCGGTTTAGCTAACCATATGGGGGGAAGGGTGTACATCTGCCGTCTGGAGAACAAAAAGAGCAGTGGTGTCTGCCACCATCACAATATTAATACATAATAGATTCCCCCATCATTCCATTACTACTAGAGTTATTAGTCCCTCCCAGAGGTTTTTCACTTGTATACACATGCATTTTGAATATACTATATATTATGTCCATACTTTTTGGAGCAAATTACAAAATGTTTGTATTTCAGGGATCAATGTGTTTGTAATTTATTATTCTTAACAAGCTAATTTATTCCTTAGGGGCAGAGGAATGTCGGAGAAACCAAGAGAGCCTAATCTGCCCCCTGTGTAGAGCCAAGTGGAAGTCTCATGATTTTTGCAGGTAATTTAGATTTGCATTTTTATCAAAACAGAAAAGACGGAGCACATTGTACTGCCCTGCCTTTAAAGTGACTGGCCACCCAAATCCACAAAAACCTATGTAATTTAGGGTCTTGTATACATACTAGTAAGCACCTAAATAGTATTAGACATTAGTTTCAATCCATGTCTGAAATATTGTCATTTACGTTTTTTTACTCGTTCCCCTCCCACCTCACGCTCAATCTGCCTCTTTGCGTCTCGGGTAATTCTCTATGTAGCGATTACAATTTATTGTAATGAACCGAGCCAAGCCGCCTCAGGGTGCGTCTCGTCTCATTACGATTTATTGTAATGAACTGAGCCAAGCCGCCTCAGGGTGACGCACAGCTCAAACATATAGGGCTGGACTACACCCACTGCAGTGTGCACCATTGTTGTGGAAACGAGCATGTTTGACATGGGCGGAGCCAGGGAGAAATCAATCAAAACAGGACCTGACACGCCCACACGGTCTTGGCAAAGTGCCAACAGCATAATCAGCAGCTTTTTTATCTAGGTTTTCTAATGGCTATGAATGTTTTTTTCACTCCGATTTTTGTGGATGCTTAATGAGACACCCAACTATGATATGCATTTTTTTTTTATTTCAAGCCAGGTGTCCAGACACATTAAGTCATGCATTGTTCATAGTATAACAGAGATGCAATCAGTGCCAACATATTTGCTCACTGCACTATCAGTATGTTTATATGCACACAGGAAAGCCGATTGTAACCGTTACCACCGTAACCCAGCTTCCATGTTTACATGGCAGTTGGGGAACATGGTTACATAACCTGTACACTCAAATAACAGACAAGAGCATGTAGACACACAGCACATGTTTCTAATTAAATGACAGTTAAATAGCATAACCTACTCATGCATCACTGTCAAGTGCAAAGATGATCTGGCACAGAACAAAGAACACAAAGGGGTTATATGCAGGTAGGGGTAGGCAGGTGGTGCAATCAAAGCCTGATCGGGGATCAGGGGGACAAATCAAGGAAAAAACATAGGAGGACATCTAGTGGACACTAAAAAACACTACAACACATAACGGATTAACGGGTTGTGACGTCACGCTGATCACTCAAAGCCGTTGTTAAAATACTTGCACCCAAACACCCACCGGCGACTGCATCAGTATTACTGCGCCAAACAAACTGGTCTGTGTGTTGCTTGGCAACCATTCTGCTATATGTTGCTGAAGAACTACATTGCTTGGCGGAAGAATGATTGTTATCAATAAATAATTGATTTTTTTTGTTGCTGTTTATTTGAGGAAACCTTTTTATAAAAGCAATAAGCCCCGTGAGGCCGTGGTTTTGGCGTAGCAGCTACCTTACGTATATGTGTCGCAAAACGGCCAGCTACACTGCAAGACAGCCAATTCAAATAATAATGTTTGAATTTATATACAAGTTGAGATTGTTAATATTGAAAACGCCACACTATCCTACTTGCTACTATGCTTTTGAGTCGCTCGCAGATAGTTTGAGAAACACTGTTTGTGAAACAAAATGTAAAACATATTGTACCAAATCTACTCGTGGACCACTAGGGGTCGCTCGCGGACCACTGGTGATGAATAGCTGTCAAATGTCCGAGGTCTTTCAAATTTACCTCGGTTCTCATCAAATATTATGGTTGCATTTAGAGTGCTTATCACTTCAATATTAGAATAAGGCTATGGCATTCTACATAAGAACGTGTCTGAACACTGAATGCATTATATACAACAATTAACTATGTGTCTGATTCTTAATGGATAAAATGACTGATTTGTGGTTTCATCCTGCAGCCTTGAGTCCTCGGTGTCTAGCGAGGCATCACCGGGTCATAAACATTTCCAACCTCCATCATCCTTTCAAAATGTAAACTCTGGGGCTTCTTCAGAAGAAGGGCATTTCAACCTTCCTAACTACACTGTTCAACAGATACCTCAGTCATACAAAGACCTGGCTGAGCCATGGATTAAGGTAAGCCGATTTTTCTTTCTTTCTTCCTTCCTCCTGATAAGTATGGTCACTTAATGGTTTTCAAAATCCTGTTTTTGGTGGGGGACTGCAATTTCCATCAATTCGGTAGAATCACCCATGTAGAAATGTAAACTTGTCTTTACATACACACACGTGTTTACTCCTCTCAAGGTATTTGGTAAGGAACTCGTAGAGTGCCTTTTCTCCCGAAACTGGAACGTTCGAGAGATGGCCCTTCGAAGCCTCACTCGTGATGTCAGCAGGGCACTGCTCCTTGCAAATGGTGAGCGCTTTCCTGGAGCAGGACAGGGAGCAATGGCGACCAGAATGGGCTATGGTTACAATCAGATATCCAGAGATGTGGTGCTGGAGTCCTGCTGTAGTGTCCTGTCGATGGTCTGCGCTGACCCAGTCTACAAAGTCTATGTGGCTGCATTGGTGAGACTTCTCACTTATTCACCTAACTTTCCCTTTTGTTTAATGACATTGAATTGGCATTACATTTACTTTAACTGCAAAGTAGATTTCAAATGATGTCCTTGCATTACAGCATGATAATAATAATGAGTAATATTAGAAATAGTAATATTACTTGCATATCCTCTCTGACAAGATGTGTATCTTACTACTTCTTAATACTTCATACATGATCTTCAAGTGTAATGACGGCACTTAAAAATCATCATTCAATTCTTTTGAGAAATTGGCTAAATAATATTCAGTGAAAACCTATTCATTCAGTCAGAATACTGAACCATGTCTCACCTGTCCATAGAAAACCTTGAGGGCTATGCTTGTGCACACACCATGCCATTCCGTCTTGGAATGTGTACGTCTACAGCAACTTCTTCAGCCTGTTATGGAGACCATCCTAGTGAAGTGTGCAGATGCCAACAGGTACACTACTTATATTCTACTGTTGCTCATTGTTAAAAAGCTTTTACTAGTGTCTATTTACTTTGGTTCAACCTCAAATATGGTTGTTTGAACTCTTTTAGGGGCCTTGCTCAGACCCCTACAATTGTTTGACATCTCACACACAGAACATTATTGGTCATATTTCACAATGTTCAAATCATAAATAGTGGTATTAAAGATCTTGCAGTGGTGGGCCAACATTGCTGACTGTATGTGGTGAAACAATGGAATGCATCAATGGGAATTGCGCTATATACATTTGATGTATTATTATATACAGCTATTTGGGGGATAGCGGGTAGGGCAGAGCAAAGAGGATAAAAGACTGTTGTGACTCTCCATGACTTTTATATATGGATTTACCTTTTTCAATGAATGGTAAATCAAAGTTCCAAAGTATTAACGTGCATTTCAAATAACAAATTCGTTCTCCCTTTTGCATTTTTAGTCGTACCAGTCAGCTGTCGGTATCCACTCTTCTTGAGTTGTGTAAAGGCCAAGCTGGAGAGTTGGCCACGGGAAGAGAAATCTTCAAAGCAGGTATTAATTAATTAATTTGTATTAATCTGGTGATTCTAATTGTGTCACAATGCATGAAAGTTGTTACCTGGTTCCAGCCCCTGAATCACCGCCCACTTTTTAAAAATGTTCTGTGATTCAGGGTCTGGTGTCGGTTGCTTGAGTGATACTCGGCTCGGCTTGAATTTACATGAATGTCTGTGTAAGGGCAAGCGAGCACACAAGACTAGGTGAACAAAATTCTGTACGAGATACTCGAGTAGAGGCTTTGTGGTGAGAAATGGGGATGAGAATAATTAGCATTTCTACACATTTAAAAATGTTTTTAATTGAGGCTAATCTTGAGTGCCATATGAACCTGCATAGCCTATTTCTATTTCTGTGTATTTATTCATCTGAGTTGACATTTTAAGATGATCTATGACCAAACTTGCTGAACATCCATCTTTCTGTTTGCAGGTTCTGTCGGTATTGGCGGAGTGGACTTTGTGCTGAAGTGCATCATGGAGATTCAGATGGAGGCAAATAACTGGCAAGGTCTCCTGGGACGCTTGTACCTGATTGACAGGCTATTGTTGGAATTCCCAGCTGATTTCTATCCACACATAATCTCTGGAGGAACTAACTCCAAGCAGCCTCAAAACATCGTTGATAGGCAAGTAGTTTCAAACAGTGGCAAAAACATTTTATACTTAAAATGTGAAAAAAGTTCTTCTTAAAATAATGGCTGTTATTATGTAAATATTGCGTAGCTATAATTTATATCTGGTAAAAGTAAGAGGGGTAAAACATACAGTAGGAATGACTTGTGTAATTTCTGAACCATGCATCCTCTTTATCTCTACCCAGGTACCAGAAGCTGCTTCCTTTGCTCAGTTTTGCCCTGAAAGCTATTGATAACTCCCATGCTATGGTTGGGAAATTGTCTCGCCGTGTATTCCTGAGTGCAGCAAGAATGGTGACCCACGTGCCACATGTCTTCATCAAGCTCCTGGACATGCTAAGTGTCACCAGCTCCACTCATTATGCCCGTATGCGCTGCCGCCTATTGGCTATGGCTGAGGAAATGGACATTTTGGATCAAATTAACATTGACCTTCAGAGCATGGAAAAAATGGGCAAGGCACAGGAGCAGGCTGGTGTCTCTCTTTTTAAACCCTCTACACTACAGAACAAACTCAATGTTGTCATGACCAGCAATCCCAGCCACGTTGAGCATTTGACTATCAGGACAGGACACACTCTTTGTGGAAAAGTGGGAGAATGTCCTGAGGAGACTATAACAGAGAAACTAGCTGCCACATCTCTCACTGGATATCACAATAAGCTTTCCATTGCCACTATTGGGGGATTCCAAGTTGGGAACCAAAAGCCTTCAGTTCAGATGGGCAATAGTCTACAAGGCCACCGTCTGAATTCTCTTTCCTCTAGTCACACTTGTCCTCTTTCTTTAAGTTCCACATCTCAACCACCCTTGTCCTACTTTTGTCATAACAATTTCCCCGAAGCGCTTCATGCTCCTTCAAGCCAGCTTTATATACCAAAGTGCTCCCACCTAGGCTCAGCCTCTTCAGTGCACAATGCCTGCTCTGCACCCTCTGTATCGTGTAAAGACGTGATAGAACTGGATTTGCATTGTGCAGACCAACACTCTGACACCCTTGTGAAAGGTCCCCTTGGAATGAGGAATGTCAACAACACTGTCATTATGAATGAGGATGTATGCTTCATTCCAGTTCAGGAGGAGATTGGTCATTTGGAGACCGTCGTAGACCTCAACACTTCTATGAAGGACATCCTCAATTTTGATTTACCAATGACAAGGGACACCACTGACACATTCCAGTCAGGATCTACAGTGCAGGAAGACAAGCAAGATTTGAGCACATATGTATCAGAAAGTCAAAAGTGCAAGGCAAAAATTGAGGCAGAGGAAGAGGAGGCCTTATCCCTGGTGATGGAGATGTCGAAATCACAAGACGCCCTACCCATCATTCCTCAGCTTCAAGTTGAAAAGGATGGCGATATCATCATTATGCAGGTACATTTGAGTGGACATACTACTTTTCCCAGATCAATACCTCACATAGCCATATTATATGGAGACCATATGTCTCAAAACACTTTTTTGAGACATTTTTTGATAAAAAAATAAACAGAAAAACAGTATCTAACCTAAAGATTCAAAGATAGAAGCAGGTGCTTAAAAGTAGTATTCTTTCCAACCACTACACACCTGTTCGTACATGGGGACATTTCTTTTTGGAACCTTTACAAATATGAAACTGGCATATATCTGTCTTTAGACACCAGGGACTCTGACTGGCCATACCAAAGCAAAGCAACCCTACAGGGAGGGCACTGAGTGGATCAAGGGCCAACAGATTGGACTGGGGGCCTTTTCATCATGCTACCAGGCACAAGATGTCGACACTGGTACCCTTATGGCTGTTAAACAGGTGAGGTCATACCCTCTTCAAACAGGTTCTTATATGTTTGAATTGTGTTGAATGCCACAAATCAAATTCTCTCTGCAATGACATTAGGACAATTCATAACTTTGAAATGAAACATGAATTATCAAATATTACTCTTTAGTCCCTTGGTAGACCCTTTCAATGCCACTTTCTTTCCTCTCTTAGGTGACCTATGTGCGGAATACATCTTCTGAGCAAGAGGAGGTTGTGGGGATCTTGAGGGAAGAGATCAGAATGATGGGCCATCTCAACCACTCCAACATCATTCGTATGCTGGGTGCTACCTGTGAGAGGAACAACTACAACCTCTTTGTGGAGTGGATGGCTGGTAGGCTCACCACAAGATTAAAAATATCTTTTTTTATTATGAAACAACATGCAATGGGATGTGGTTTCACAGTATACTGTAAGGGAGGGGGGGGATCTAAACAAGTTTTTGCTGGTTAGTTTGCTTTAGGATCACTAAAGATTACAAGTGGGTTGAAAGCTTGACTAGTTCTGACTGTGGTGTCACTTGTTGGTTGCTACTTCATACAATTGGTACATTTGGAATCTTATAATCTTACAGTACATTATAATTATGCGTATGTTATAAAAGTGTAACCACTAAACATGAAATTGAGTCAGAATGTTTAATTCTGAATACATTAATGCACTAATGTAGAATGTTAAGAGTAAAGACCCCATACCCATTTTTAGAAGGCTTTTAGTATGAGAAACAAAGATGGGACAAGACAAAGATGAAAAGAAGCAAACAATGTTCTATGCATGTGTAAATAGGTGGCAGTGTGTCTCACCTGCTGAACAAGTATGGTGCCTTCAAGGAGTCTGTAATCATCAACTACACAGAACAACTGCTCCAAGGCCTTGCATACCTCCATGAAAATCAGATCATTCATCGCGACATCAAAGGTAAGGGGGTTGGATACCTGTATAGATGCAATGATTTTTAGACAAGGACAATTTTTGAGGCCTCTTAAATCTTACATATGCTACCACATATTCTACTAAATATAGCCCATATAGTCTACCAAGTAACCCAAGCACAGGCAGGTAATTGGTTTGATAAATGCTTGACTGTGAAAATGGAACTGCTTTTAAACCTCTATCTCCTAAATTATGAATGAATAATTAAACGTCTCCCATGAAGATCTTATGAAAATATGAAACCAGCCAATAAGTTGTTTAGATCAAGGCTGTTGTATGTATGTGTGTGTAGTTGTTACCACAGAGTAAATGTAGTCGTTACCACAGAGTCACACTTCTAGCCTAACGTGTTGCTTGTGGCTTTTAACTAGGGGCCAACCTACTAATCGACAGCACTGGGCAGAGGTTGCGGGTGGCTGATTTTGGAGCCGCCGCGCGCCTTGCATCAAAGGGTACAGGAGCTGGGGAGTTTCAAGGCCAGCTGCTGGGAACTATTGCCTTCATGGCTCCTGAGGTACAGTCTACCTGTAGTTTTGAAAACAATTATCATTGCTCATTAGCAATGTTTAGTATCTGCATCTCACTGCGTGTGGGGAAATTTCGACTGAGTACCCTGAACACCAGCGTTTACGCTAGACATTTTTGATGTCGGACATGGTGGCAGAGCCGGTGTCAGACAGAGCTCAGCAGAGGGCATGTAGAACCATGTAAAAAGGGCACCTTTTTACATGGTTCTATACATATTCGATTTGTATTGTGCATTATATTTGTAGTTACAGACATTTTATACCAATAGAGCATAGAAAGTAAGCTCACTTGACCGTACAGCTCAGCTTCATTATAAACAACAAACGTAGACTAATAGGGATGTAGGGATGCAAGAAATACCAACAAATTATAATCGAATACACGGTCCAAAATGCGCTTTTTTTTAATGTCCGCAATAGTCCGTTTTAATCTGTATTTTATACAGTCCATGTATGTTACACCTACACTGGAGTTTGGCTGGTCACAGTTTTTGACCTGCTTTTTCCTGTTGTAGAGCTAGCAGGATACACTTCTAAGCAGCGATTTTATATCCATTGGGGAAATTTTGAAACGTGATGTATCTAGTTGAAATGTGTTTTAGTTAGGGGCAGGATACTTTGTAATTCACTGATTGTGTAGAAATATTGCTCTGTAGTGCTGCTGCCTGACGGTTTCGCTTGGAAGGCGGGTTGTCTCCTGGGCAGGTATACACGGCTAGACACACTAGGACTTACTGTTGATTGCGTATTTAGTTCACCGTGTCACATCGCTAATTCAGAGCGTGAATATTTGTTAAATATCCAATATCTTTCTAACTTTAAAAAAACGACATTCAAACTGCATAAACTGCTATTGAGATGTGTGATATATTTAAAAAAAAAAAATACATTCTATACATTTCACTTTCAGTTTTGATGCCGGGACGTTTCTGGCGGGCGGTCATTATTGTAAAACTTATCAAACGCATGGGGAACTCCACCTACCCGGCCAGCTACTAAACATTGGCGTATTTTATACAACCTCAAGAACAATGCCGTTGATCGACATGCTTGAGGGGGGAGGCAGGGGGGTTTCCTCACAGTGCCACTGTGGTTATTATTATTTTTAATGTAGGCTTTACCATATTTTCAACTTATGAACTGTTTGTAAATGTATAGTTTTATTATTCCTCAATGAAATGTGAATTCAATTAAACCTATATTATTTTGTAAATTATATCATAATTCAATTTGGGGGGGCATAAAAGCCTATTGGAGGGGCATTGCCCTCTAATGCCATAACGCCAGCTCTGCATGGTGGCCATTTGGGTTTCAGTTTGTCGGAAATACAAGCACATATTTTGCTTGTAATACCTGCTTGTCAATTCACCAAATCATTGATCTGCAACATCTATGTCAGGGTTTTTCCTGCATGGATGCATTTTTGGCTCCCCCCGCCAAGAGGTTTTTAGCCAGTGCCAAAGGAAAATCACCAGCACCAAAATGATAAGAATTGAGAATAAAAATAACTATTCAAATCCTCTCCGAATGTGTTAGAAATGTATGAAACAACAAGCAGATGAAATGTATGAACAAGCAGAACGTGAACTTAAATACGACGTTTTGAGTTCCAGCAGGCAACTCCCTATGGAGGTTTAAATGTGACAATATTAAATAAATAATTAAATAACTAATTAAAAGGGGAAATATATGAATCATTAAGTAATTAAAATGTGAAATATAATTTAGTTAATCGTTTATTTCCAGATTTATTTATTTCCAGATTTATTTAATTATTTCCACATTTAATGATTTATTTATTTCATGGTTGCTGGTCTGTGTGTGCACTATGAAATGTAAATCTGTCAACATTGTCCATAGAAGCCTGTGGGCGGGATCTAACATCTGATTGGTTTGAATGCACAGTAAGTCATGATCAATCGATAGCAGGCTACTCGATGTATGTCAGCCGTGTGGCTTCACATTCTTGTCCAGTTGGTGGCAGTAAGGCGCCAATGAGTTGGATTGAAAACCCTTTCTCAACGACCAAGAAGAACACCAAGAACTTCATCAGTTACTTGAGGAACACTCAGAGCACATGGAACATAATGCTCCAGTGTTGCCACTGAAATATCAAAACACAGGCGTTCAGGTCCTTGAACTCCAACTGATTGTTGCGACCTAAATCACTGTAGTACTTCCTCTAAATGTGCAACCACCCTGTGCTCAGTGTCTCTGTCAGCGAGTACAGAGATAATCCCAACAACCTCAAGAAATTGATTTATCTGACTTGTTACTGAATAAGGATTTGCAATATTAGACTCTTATGTTCTCTGCTTGCTGCCCTGTTCACACCTGGTATTAACATGCGTCTTGGGTGATCTGATCACAAGTGGATAGCTCCAAGTACAGGTGTGAACGCACCAAGACGCATTGTGCTCCGATGGCCGCATATGGCCACATTCTGTGTGTGTGTCTGGGGCCACATTGAAGGACCGTCAACTGACGTCCGTTTTGCGGGCATCACATTGCGGTTACTCTGGTAATATTATTAGTACAACCGTACTAATAATATAACAAGGAAAGAAAATGTGTATATTTCCCTGTCTGAATTGGAGCCGGTGGAGACCACTGCTGCAGAATCGCGTTTTTATCAATTGACCGTTTTTTCCTTTTAATTACTGAGGCGGTTCAATTTGTTTCAACACGTGTAATTTTAATAACGCAAAAAGCGAAACTACAATATCACGTAGGATTGCTGCATGGACGTCAGTGGCTTTCGGTCCAAGTCCGACTCGGTTACAGCAGAGCTTCAGTGCAGCCTAAAAGCTTCCAAAGACACACGCTTCCATAGTATGAGAGTACAGATTAGGTGGTTTGAACATTGTGCAAAGTGTTGATATTGCACGACGACTAGCGCTATTCACCCAAAGGGAAAACACACAGGCGCTATTGTGGATAACGGATCGCCAGAAAAGGAAAACATGATCGCTACCTGTTCTATTCGTGTTTATTACCAGTACTGTCCACTTGTGATCGGATCACCAACGACGCATGTTAATGCCAGGCGTGAACAGGTCATGAGACCTCTTGGGTAGGATCCACCATTGTTTTGTAATAAAAACAACGCAACAAGGATGAAGGCAATCGACTTAACTTGACCAACCAATCAGATGTTAGATCCTGCCCACAGGCTTTGATGGACGCACAGACCAGCAACAAAAAAATCATTAAATGTGGAAATAATGAAATTATATTTCCCATTTTAATCAATTTGATTCATATATTTCCCCTTTTAATTATTTATTTAATGTATTATTATTGTGACATTATCCCCTCCATAACTCCCCTCTCATACACAGCCGCTATAGTTTACACATGTGGCTGGTGCTGGATAAGCCAGCTAAGCCGCATTGTTTTGACTGCACTAGCACTAGCTTCCGCTGTGAAGCTAGTGCTAATGGGAGAGGACTGTGATTTCTCATAAAATAAAAGCTGAAGAATGAGGAGAAGAAGAATGCGTCTGACACGACAACCTCCTGTTGTGTGCTACATGTGTGAAAGGGCAACTCCGGAAGGGGTTCATATGTGAAAACAGCTAGAAGACAGCTAGTGAAGCTTTTTGGAAGACGACCTTTGAATCGGATCACCTGTGAGGCAAGTCTCCAATGAAATTCAGCTTATTTTCTATGTATTAATATGAGTATATGTATACATGTATACATATTTTATTCCGGATTGCCGGTCCCTGTAGAGTTACGATACCGAAATCACCCCCACCTCAGATGCTCGTCGTCTCATCAGGCGCACGTTTCTAACTTGTTTTCAATGTATAAATATATGAGTAACATTGGCCTATAAATACAGTGGATATAAAAAGTCTACACACCCCTGTTAAAATGCCAGGTTTTTGTGATGTAAAAAAATGAGACCAAGCTAAATAATTTCAGAACTTTTTCCACCTTTAATGTGACATATAACCTGTACAACTCAATCAAAAAAACAAACTAATCTTTTAGAATAAAATAAAACTAAAATAATGTAGTTGCATAAGTGTGCACACCCTCTTAAAATTGGGGATGTGGCTGTGTTCCGAAATAACCAATCACATTCAAACTCATGTTAAATAGTAGTCAGTACACACCTGCCATCATTTAAAGTGACTGATTAATCCAAAATAAAGTTCAGCTGTTATAGTAGGATTTTCCTGACATTTTCTTAGTTGCATCTTACAGCAAAAGCCATGGCTTCCAAAACATCAGAGGGATCTCATTGTTGAAAGGTATCAGTCAGGAGAAGGGTACAAAATAATTTCCAAGGCATTAGCTATACCATAGAACACAGTGAAGACAGTCATCATCAAGTGGAGAAAATATGGCACAACAGTGACATTACCAAGAACTGGACATCCCTCCAAAATTGATGAAAAGACAAGAAGAAAACTGGTCAGGGAGGCTGCCAAGAGGCCTACAGCAACATTAAAGGAGCTGCAGGAATTTCTGGCAAGTACTACATGTGACAACAATCTTCCGTATTCTTCATATGTATGGGGTAGGGTGGCAAGACGGAAGCCTTTTGTTACAAAGAAAAGCAAAAACATACATGAAGTCTCCCAAAAGCACGTGGGAAAATGTGTTATGGTCTGATGAAACCAAGGTTGAACTTTTTGGTCATAATTCCAAAAGGTATGTTTGGGTCAAAAACAACACTGCACATCACCCAAAGAACACTATACCCACAGTG